>JAWLRI010000229.1:4216327-4248627 GCA_034781795.1 Crypturellus tataupa
GCTCCACATCCCTCTTGTACTGGGGGGCCCAGAACTGGACACAGTGCTCCAGATGTGGCCTCACCAGGGCTGAGTAGCGGGCAGGATCACCTCCCTTGCAGCCGCTTACATGTCGCCTAGCTCTTATAAGCCTTGTGCTGCTTTATGGTCCATTTAGGAACTCCAGGTTGCAAAATGAAACTTCCAAGGTTCCTATACTGAGAATATCAGACCCAACAAGAGCTTGGAGTTTTTTGCACCAACTCTTGGGCATTCACTCCCTCCTGGAGCCTGCCCTGCTGCCCTCCTGGCACATCCAAAGACATGCACGGAGCTCAGCGACTCACAACTCCTTCACATTTTCCTACGCAGGCAGATACTTTCACATGGGGGCTGGTAGTAGGTGTTGTGTTTTGCCTTGTTTCCTAGAGCAGCACTTCTGGGTGCTGAGAGGGGGGAGGAGAGCTTCCACCCCAGCTATTTTAATTGCAACGGCAGATGGAAGAGACAGGTTGTACTTTCTCAGGAAACGCACTTGGGCAATCAGAGGAAGGGTGTGATCCTGACTTACAAAGCAGTGAACTGCTTCTGAACTGCGTAACTAAGGGTAAGGATCAAGGCACCAGCCTTTATTTTAGCAGGGAACACAAAATACCCTTTCTCACCATTGGCTGGGTCCAGCTTTCCCAAGCTAGCATCTGTGTTACATCCTCCAGTTTTCCTTAGACGCCACAGTGTATTTGTTATCTATATATATTTCTATGTGTGTGTACATATATATGTTTATATACGTGTGTATAAAAATAGGACTAGCTCGCAGAGAAAGGCCCTTAGATGAGCCCTGGTGCTCCTTTCCTCCTTTGGCAGACAGGAATCACCACGTATGAAGGCAGACTCCTCTCACTACCCTGTCACATTCACAGGGAAGTAGTTTACCATGCTCCATGATTAGCATTTTAGCTCACCAAGGGAATGAAAAAAAAAAAAAAAAAAGAGAGAGAAACATATTAAACATTTTTAAAAGTGACAAATGGTTAATTAAATTTAATTCATCAAAAATAAGCTCTGACGTGGAATTGTGTCTGTTGTCCTCATCTTCCTGGTAGGAACTGCAGAGATAATTGGCACTGCTGCTAAAGAGGCACAAACCCTCACTGAAACCTGTCATTAAAGGCCAAATCCTGCATGGTCCGTGCATTAGCTGAAGCTGGTAAGAGGTATAAAAAAGCTACACGAGGGTCGGTGGCCCCCGTCCTCCAGAGGTGAGGGACACGCCAGCGCAACACCCCGGTCACCTTCTGCAAAGGCTTCAAGGCAGCAGGTTGCAAGGGCAGCTCGGAGGGGTTTCTTCCTTTCTCATTTCTTTTATTACTGCCTCACCACCTGTTTTATTGCCCAGAGATATGGAAGTATCCTATTTTCTGCTCCATAATTCCACACAGGTAGTCAGGAGACCTGTGTGGGTCACAGGCTGGCGCATGCAAACACGAGCAACATCTGCAGCTCACTTGGCTCCTCTTGCAGCCCAAGCAATCCAACCCTGCGGATCACTGGGCTTCCAGCAGAGAGTCCCAAGTCGTGCTGGCCTTTTACAGGTGAAATCTGCCAGTAGCAGAGACTGGACCTGCCACCGTGGCCTAATTTTCACTGGCTGCTTTTTTTTTCCCACAGCTCCCTCCCATCCAATGTACGATGCAACTTCTATTGTAAAGGCTCTTATTAATAAAACAGCAGTGCTTCAAGGCTGCTCTGTGGATACACAGCGTAGCTTTTGTTATCGGGCAGCCCCGTGGGGCTCATTAAGGTCTGAATTAGCTGACTGTCCATGGCCCTAATTAGTACTTCAGTTCTCTGGGAAGCAGAAAGGGCTTTTTTAAGCATTGCTCCTCACCCATAGTATCAGCCCCTGCCTGTGCCTTGCAGTATGTAGTGGGTTGACACTAAGTGAGAAAAGGCTTTTCTCCCCTTGCTTCTTTGAACTGTCTTTAATTATTATTGATTGAAATGGTTAGCTCTGGAAAGTGCCCCAAGGAGGATGCTCTGCAGGGCACTGCAGAAACGCAGCTTGGTTTGGGTTGATGAGACTGTTTTGCTGTGGAGCACATACAGTCATACATGATGTTGTGCTTCAGGATAAAGAGGGTGTGATAAGACCAAGAACCTCAAGCAGGGGAAAAATAGACACAGAGCTGAAAGCTGCTGTCTTTAGAGCTGGTGGAGAGGCAGCCAAAAAGCAGCCCGGGCTGTGATGTCTAATCTGGTACCAAGACCTTTCTGTTCCCGCTCACACCCCTGCTGCAGGCAGTGCCCTCACAGGGTATTTGGCAGCCACGCAGAGGCACAAATCAGTGTCACTTACAACCCGCCAGTCCAAGAGAAACGATGGGCTCATGTCTCCCATGGAGCCACCTTTGGAGCGGTCCCCAGGCCCTCATGACTGTCAATAAAACAAGCTCCTGTACTTAAAAGCCTTCCCAACTCACTCCTAAGGAAAAACAGTTCCCGTTTCCCTAGAGTGCCATAACCACATAGCGAAACGATGGCACAGCAGAGGTGCTGAGAAGACTCGCTGCTATGGAGAAGGGTGCCTCACCTGTGCTGATGGGCTGCTAGGAAAGCAGAACAATACTGATATGCCCTCTGCAAATCTGAGAAAAAGCCCTGCTGTAAATACTGTCACACACTAGTCTACATTTGCTTTTTTTTTCCCCCTTCCTGGCAAAGCTCTCATAACACTAGAAAGGAAGCAAGCAGATTTTTTGGAGGGCTGATACAGACTGTTTGCCAGTCTGAGCTGTCCTGCAGGTCCTGCTGGTCATGGAGCTCACTAGCAAGTCACAGCAGCTTTTCCTCTTTATCAGAAATGAGTATAAACTAAAACTTACATCTTTATACAGTAACAGATATGATCTGGAACCAAAACTCATCTTCAGTTGGATCAGGGTAAGAAAAAGATGCGCGAGATGGAGCAGCAGGATTCCTCCTGGCTCTCCCAGACTCCTGCTGCATTAACACAATCCCTGCAGGTTTGTCTTAGAAAGAAGATAGAAACTTTTAAACATAGGTTTGCAGTTCAAGCTTTGTGCCCCATACAGGACATGGCTAGTGATCCCTGGCTTCTCCCAGCAGATCCCTTCAGTGAGATTTCTTCAGGCCTCTGCCCCATTTCCCTGTCAATCCATGAGGCATCTTTTTTTTCTTTTCTTTTTTTTTTTTTTATTATTATGCAGTGAGCAGCTGTAGATGGTGATATTAATAAGAAGTGCAAATTATTTATGTCTCCATCTGCTAAGTCCCACCTTTGGTTCATGATTTCACCGTGTCTTACAGCAACCCCGAGACAGACACTGCTCTCACTGTAGCTGGCAGTGTTACTGGAGCAGAGATCAGGGCGATTTTGGATACTGTTTATAAATGCACACGTGGTTGTAGGATCACATTATGTATATAGCTCTGCTTATCAGAAGCTTGGCCCTTCTGCAATCAGGCCAGCTTATGGCTTTAGGCTTCCCACTGGAAATTAAGTTAAAAATAGTTGGCCTTTGTTTTACTGAAAGCTTTGGCAGTGGTGACCTTTTGCGAACGTGGAGCATCTCCTGCAACGTGCCCCTTAACATTTAGCACACACTCATCTCGACCCCCGCAGCTGCTCCCACTCTGAGCTTTGATGGTTTTTGCTTAGGGAACTTTTCTTTAAGCTGCAAAGTACCAAGTAGAATTGGTAGCACAGGATTAAAGCCAGGATCAGTACCTGAATGAAGAGCTGCTGCGGATTTCACCCTCTTCCACAGCAGCAAACCATGGACTTCCCCCAGGAGGAATTTTCCATTCCTTCCTTTACTCCAACTCCACATTCAGGTCATTTTCATTATATTAAAGCTTGTCCTAAGACCACTGCTAAACTTTTAGAGTGTGGCAACAAATCAAGTTTTCCTAACAATGTTCAAGTATTTTTGATCTCAGCACTGGAACAGAGAAAAGTATCTCAGTGAAGCAGCCTTGAAAGCTGCAGACACGGGGAGTCCCTGGGAGGCCACTGGTGTGAACTATAAGTTGAACCAAAACGAGCAGTATTCTATTATTATTGGTCTCACTAAATGTGAGGCAAAATACAAAGGCAGAGCATAGAAAGTGCAAGTTTGTGCCAGCCATGAAAAATAAATCTAAGTCAGCTTCAAGATGTCCACCTGCAGTCAAATGTTCCCACCATCTTCCGTCTACCCAAAGTCGCCATCAGTTGATCTCAGTAGGGAAATTTGGACATGCAGCCGGCCCCATGGCCCTGAGCAATCCACTCCAACCGTGAGACTGGCCCTGCTTCAGACTTCTTACCTTGGACTCAGACAACATTCTCCACCGAAGCTTTCACAGGGCTGAGTAAAGCAGAGCACTGCCTGCAAGAAGGGCCACAGCTAGCTAAAATGAACTAAATCTGCTGAAGACTGTTTAATTTTCCCAAAGTGATATTATTCACGATGAAGCCTTCTGCCTGTCAGGCAGGTGAACAGGCGCTGCAGAACAGTCAGCACGATTTTTCTAGAAGGTTGAATCCAAGCGGTCACGCACTTCTAACCCCCTCCCCCCACCCCTCCCCCCCCCCCCAAAAAAAAAAAAAAAACCCACAGATACACACATGTATTTGACCTTGAGTGTGATCCTGACAACAGCAGTGGTAGAAATAGCACAGCAGTAGTTCAAAATAATCCATTTCCAAAGAAAGAGAGTCATTTCAGTTTCTGGAAGAAGTGCAGAAATAGCTTTCCGTGGAAGAAAATGGACATCCAAGTTTGCTACTGAAGTATCTTCCCAATTACTCATCATGGATGTCAGCATAAGATATAGCAAATAGCATGGATCTTAAAACTAATTAGAATATAGCCTCTCAGAAAAAGAGATTTTTTTTCTCCTCTTCCTGTTGTTAACTATTAAAAAAAATATAGAACATGGGAAAATATCTGCAAAAGGAAAGTGCAACATTATACAAGCAAGATGCTCCACTCATTGTGAAAGCGAATGCAGTAGTGATGTTTCCCAAGATTCAGAGATGACTAAAGTGGCACATATTAGTAGGACAGTGGTTAGTGCATTACTAAGAATTTTTTGTTCTTCCTTCAGCGCAGAAAACTAATGGAGAGTAGGCAGAAAGGGCATATTTTTCTTTGCGATCATCAATGCCTCAAACCATGGAAATATCAAAACACTTCTAGTGAGCATTGGTACAGCACAGCTGGAAGTGAGGCAATGCTTTCCTCTTGCTCTAGGCCTCAGACCACAGGGACAACTGACCTGGGGACAACTGAATGTCCTAATGCAGCAAAGTTACATGAAAGTGCCTGGCAATGCCTGCAAAAGGAGAGCACTGGGAGCTCCCTCAAAAAGGTTATCGTCATGCCTGGGCTTCCCTGGGCACTGCTTTATTTTTCCAGCAAAGTAAGTGGTTATCTGAGGGACCCAAACAGCCAGGCAAGGAGCCCTGCTTCCCTGTCCCTGGAAAGGAGACATCTTTGTGTCCTCTGTGACCTCTCAAAGATGTGTCCTTTCCAGGGAGACATTAAAAACCAATCAACCAAACCAACCCCCAGAACTACAGAGCCCCTAGCCGTTCAGCCCAATTTTGCCATATGAAAGTCTCCTTTTTCTTTTTTTACGCCACTCTCATGTTATTTTGGAGAGGAGCAAGCAACCAAAGAGCTGGTTTGGGAATGCTTGAGGTAGACAACACAGCATTAATAAAGAAACGTCAGTAAAAGCCTCAGTGTCTTGGCACACACCACAAACCTGCCACTCTTTCTTAAGCAGCAAACAGCAGTTAACTATTTTCTCTATCCTTGGCTGCATGCTATAATAACTAGATTATACAAATCAGTCACCAAAACAATGAATCTCACGTAGCAAAAGCATTTAGGATTCAAAAGCGGTGGAAATAGCTCTATAAATTTGTGTCCTAAGAAAGATGTTACGTTCAGTTTGCCCTGCAGCTCCTTGAGGACTTAGCACAAATGATAAATATTTAATTGCACTCCTGACAAAGCCCCTTCTTTTGAGCTAGTCCTTTTGTTCTCTGCCCACATCTGTTTGAAATTTTCAGTTCTTTTCTTATCTTACTGCAGTGCTTTCCCAGAGCTTATATCACCTTCTGTCTTCGGGTCTTCCAGCAAGCTCAGGAATTTGAGCTTCCTGTGCTATTTGCTTTCCTGAAGAGAAGGGCAGAGTGTTTTCCAACTCATGCATGCACTGGTAAGCAGAAGAATTTTCCTTCTCTCTTTCAAAGGTGGCTGCTAAACACCCAGACTGCTGTCTTTCGGCTGGAGTCAAAAGAACTTTTTAATTCTGACTTGGGAGGGGAAAAAAAAAAAAAAAAAAAAACCCAGACTGTTCATAGCTAGAGAATCTTTTCATAGAGGCTGGAAATAAAAAGTTTGCATTCTCTCCTACTTTGGTAGATTTAAAAGCATAACACTGCAATCCGTTAGGAACACCTAAGTGGCCCATCAGGCAAATGCACGGCTTTTACAGTGGCTTTTATGTTCACAGACTACCTGGCTGTGTTTATACACATGTTTATACACAATCCACTCAGCAGTTCGTCTATTGTATTGGCAGATTTATTTTTTCTACCCTTGGCCACCCTTTCTTTGAAATATGCCCCTATTATGCGGATTGGCTTTAAATATAACTTAAGATCCCAGCAGACCTTTTCAGTCATACCGTCCCCTTTCCCTCTCCTCGGGGAAGCTCAGCAGGAAGAAAGCTTTACTGAAAGCTATATTAAAAGCCAGTCTGTCTCGCTCCAAGAGGGTGGAGGACAGCCATTCAGCTTGTAATTAATAAGACGGCTTTGCACAACTCGCTGCGCTTCTTTTCAGAGACGGGTAGCTATGGTTACAGTTGTACGGTAATGGTCATTTAGGGTTAGGACTGCTAGCTGCAGCTCCCCAGTCTCCAAAACTTCACAGCTTTCGCATTTCAACAGCGCCTCTCTTGACTTCACCTTTAAGTGAAAGGCACCAAGAAAGCGACTTTCGTTCATTTGGCCTTTGCTGTGAGGAACGGCTGACAAATGGCATCGTGTCCCGTGTCACAGGCTTTTGGGGAAGAACAGCGAGGGCAAAAATACTCAAAGACAGACCAAGCTTGGGCTTTGAGTTTGAGCTTGTCTGAAGCCCCTGAAGCAGGTTCAGGTCTCCTGTAGAGGTCAAGAGCATTCAAGAGATAGATCACGCTGCAGATTTCAACATTTCCTGACTAAAGAGCTCAGCTCTGGCTATTGAATCTCTTGATCCTGCAAGTTTAAAACACCACGTTCCTATACAACAGTCCTGCGGCTAGTGAGTCATCACAGCCAATTCTCTTACTCTTCCTTTTAACTCATCTCTTAGCCTAAGAGTTGGTAGAGCTTTTAGAACTCATTTCACCCTGCCTTTACTGAAGAATGTTACTGAGAAAAATTCCTAAGTATACAACCTAAGTATACAAATAGTCTATTCTGTGAGTTCCCGAGATAAAAGAATGTAAGACCAGTTTAAACTATTGATTTCCAAAGATTTTGTGGCAAGCTCTGGTATTTGTTCCCATTTCAGGACCTCTTTCAAGAGGGAGGCAGGGAGATCCCTTGGAAACAGTGATCAACCTACGCTGGATGAGAGCTGTAGCAGCCAGTCAGCTCACTGAGCTAAACCCCGTTTTACAGGGCCATGTGCACAGGTTCAGTGACACAGCCCCTTGTGCAGCACAGCCATTTGAAAACAGCTTCTGCACAAATCCCTGCCATGGTCCATTAAAGGAGAAAGCAGAATACGGGAGAAGACCAGGAACGTACCAACGATAATCAACCACAAATAGCTCTCCAGGGTGCCAGAAACACTCTCCATTTGGATTTTGAGTGCATTTTCTCAGCACAGAAGTAGCCAGCAGCCTCGACTCACTAAGCTGCGGACACCCCCTCAGCAGAAGCCACACCACAGACTGGAGGGCTGCGACAAGGTGGAGCTCCAGCAACAGCTCACAGGCAGGAGAAGACAGGGTCGCCGAGGGGTTTTGCTACTCTATGTAGGACATGACTGGGCTGAACATGCTCACAACATCCCCCAGAGCCTCCTGCCAATATGAGCCTCACCTTTGCCAGCAGGACACAGCATTCACACCTGAGCTGTTTGCAAGCCCCTTGCAGCTGGAGCAACCACACTGTCTCTTGCTTCACCTGGATTTGCAGCAATAGAAGGGCAATCATAGGTTTGTTTAACTTGCATATTGTTTTTGGTTCAGGCCATTAGGATTAAGCTTTAGGTTCCTGTTCTCAGCTCTGCCCCAGTGTGCTCTGTGATCCACAACTAGACGTTTCCCTTCATTGGATTGTGGGGTCTGTGCTTAGGTTTTTAGGTCAGTAAACCTCTCATGGGCACTAGCAAATACAGAATTAAGTCATTTAGCATTGTATTTGTCGCACCTACAGTTAGACAATAAAGCAGGCACGCAAAATAAGAGCACAGGTACCCTGCACCCCTCAGTAGTCAGTGCAGAGGGGCAGACAGCAGAGCATACCGTAGCCCATGAGAGGTTCCATTCCCCTGTCCAGGTGCTCATCCCTCTCAGATGCCTCAGTTAAGTAGCTAAACCTGGGTGGGAGGAAACTAGCCCGTAATGAAATTACCACCCACCTAGAACACAGCTACAAAAACATGTCTGCTCATGATCATCTTGTGGAACGAATAGCCATAGGTCATGCAAGCCATTTCTACAGGAATTACATCATTACTGCACAAGCCTGACTTGTTACAGCAGCTAGATAACTACCAACCCTGGAGCTAATTGGATTAAACCCAGCATAGATTTGTCTCTACTCCCCTGTCACTGCTCACACACATCACTGTGTGTCACAATGCCACGCTGCTGTCAGCATTTGTCACCTGCTTTCACCCTGCCGAGGTTGGGACAGACACACAGCTCCGTTTCGGAGATAAGGAAACAAGGAAAACCTGCTGGGCACCCAAGGCACCCATGATCTAGCACAGGGTCCCTCTGAAACCCTATGTTTGCTCTGAATGCTTTTGCTCATGTAGATGCAGAAGAAACGCAGGGTTTAGCCCTGCTTGAATACACCTGCTGAAACTGCCTGAGAAAAAGGCTCTCTATAGCCCATCTTGTTGCCAAGAGTTGGAGGGAAAGCGAAAAACAAAGTGCTCAGGATGGAGGTGAAGACAACTGCACTGCTTTGCAAAAAACAAAGTTATTGTTGAAATTACAGGCATTTTAGTGTAAAGTATTGATTAAATAATGTGTGAGCCATGGCTCTTTTTTGCTGCTGCGTATGGACAGCAGTCAGGACTGAGTGCCAGCTCGTGCTGAGTGAGTCAGTGTCTGTGTATATATGTGAATATACGTGTATATGTGTGTGCATATACATGTGGGTTCTGTGTGGGTTCTGTTGGCATCACAGTTTTGTGGGTCGCTGGGTGATCTTGCACTCTGCAAGTCACCTATCTACAGCTCTTCCGGCTTTCTTGATGAGGAATAAATACATTTTCTAAGCATGGTCAGTAATCTCTGGTGTTTGGTCTTCCAAAATTCTCCAGTAAAGTGACGTGGTGCAGCCTGCGATATATTTAGTGACGGTATCAGGATGAGACTCCAGCCCTCCTCACTGCCTAGGGCCAAGGCAGGTGCCGGTCACTGCACTAGCTCTGCCTTCGATACCGAGAGGGCATCTCCCCGCAGGGCAGCGGGATGTCCTGGTGGGATTCTTCAAAGACCTCATCTGATAGCGGTTTAAAAAAAATTCCTTGGTTTCTTCTTCAAAAATTGCCTTCTGGTGTAGAATTCAAGGTAAAATTGTGAAATGCCTTGTTTTTCACAAATCAAAGGCAATTTTACTTTTTAAGGCAATGCATAACTGTACCCGCTGTGCTCATTATTTGTTGAATTTTTGAATTAAACACTCAAGACTTCAGTACTCAGCATCTAAATTGGGTAACGGAACATGTATATTCAGAGAAACCCCTGTGGAGACATAAAGCCGAGGCGGAGAGCACCTGACATTTCCAGTGCAGCGCTTCTTGATGCAGACGAATTTGGAATTCCAGATGGAGCCCTGAATAAAATCAGAAAACATCCCAAGCTGCATCGTCTCCACTGCAACAGACACAGTGTTCATCCCGTAAGAGCTGATAGTAATAAATGGCTTTACATTGCCGGGGGGCAGCAGCATGGGGATGCACAACCAGGTTGCTCACAAGGAGCCCACCGAAGGGAAATGACGCACTCACAGTTATTTTGGGTCCATCAGGTATAAACAGAGATTTGTGCCTATCAGTCCGATCCGTGCTAAAGAGAAGAGAAATTGCATCAATTCTTCTAAAAAAAATTGGACATTCAAGCCTAGCCCTCATGCTTGGGGGGCTGCGTCCATTCCTAGGTATCCAGAAATAGATAGCAGCGATTGAAAGGTGGCTGCTAAAGCTGCTTTTGCAATAGGAAACTTATTTTTCAACAGAATGCTCTCTGCTTTGTTGTTTTCTCAATTTCATGCAAATTTGATTATCTAAAAATTACTGTTCCATCTAAGGCAGTTATCTAAGCTTGCTCCGCGGAGAGGAGAATGACAAGAAGTCCTCGGTGGCAGACAGGCTTTCTCCTATTGCCACCACTGAACAGTGTATCTGACTTTTTGCATCAGGTGTGTTTAAAGCTTGAGCTGGGAAAATACTCTGCAAAATATCTGCAGCAGCAGCTCAAAATGGTGCTGAGGTCAAGAGCTATTTGCACACTTCCCTTTAACACTCATTTCTGACCAGTGCCTAGAAACCAGAGGACATGTTAAGACTGCCCTAGTAGTCTGAAGTGCATGTGTTTGCCCCTAGCTCTAGAACTGAAATAGTAAGAGGGTGACCTCCGCATCCACTCAATATTAGCTACTATAGCCCAAAAACATGGTGCCGAGCAAGGAAACACCAAGAACAAAATAAAATTTATCTAGTGAATAACTTGTACCTCATGGAAAAGCATGAGGATGTTTAAGCTGGTCACAAACGGTGGGAAGCAACAAGGACGCAAAGTCACCGACCAATTTTTTTCTCAAGACGGATGGCATTCTGGTTTGCACCAGTGCAAAGCTGCATCCAATTTTAAGGAAACATTAATTGTGTCCCATTTTTGAGCTTCGCTTTAAATTTTGCTGAGAAATTAAATGTCAGAACGTCCCTGAATGCATTCTCCGAGAAAAGCTCTCTTGAAGTCTTTCAAATTCCTAATCTTACTGCGTTTAAATGTTATTCCTTCAACTAAAGGAATAATTTAATGAAATACAGTGTATTTCAGGGTGGCACATCAAAAATGTCTATTTCACCAATCTCTTCTTTTATCACATCAATTTTCTATTCCACTTTATCTTGCTGGAACACTGAAAGTTCATCCCGCTAAGCCTCTTGTAGCTGTTGTCAGAAATCAGTCCTGAAGTTTCTTTGCTGCTGGGGGAGTTTATATTTTTTTTTCCATTGAGCGCCGGTGTCTGAAACATTTCTCCCTCACAAAAATCACTGAGTAGCGAGAAAATCCTGTTTATCTATTTGTCCTTGCTTGTTGTCTATGATCTCATCTCCGAGCTGTGCATGTCACCCCAATGCTGTGCACCAGGGGCACCCGTACGGGGTGCCATGCCCTGTATGGAACAGCACCCACTTTGGTGGATTTGGGTTGGGGAAACTTGTTCTTCGATGGAGGGACCAATGAGGGACATGGTTACAGATGCTCTGTTTTTCCAGGCTATTTTGACAAAATCGAAGGTCCTTGTCTAGTCCTGGAGTTGTACCTGGAAGAATTCACCTGAGAGATGCACAAGGCACATGATAAAAATCAAGGCACCTTCTAGTGGCTGTGACCTTCTCAACATCACCTTGCCAATTTGCCTGGTTTTCTCCTATCGGGAGCCTGGCACTGGGGAAGGAGCAGCAGTCAGTCCCATGGGGTCTTGGCAGATCTCCTGGGTTGGCTATGAGCCCTCTGCAGTGACGGGCGGTGCTTTGGCCTTACATTATTGAAATGTCATTGTGCCGTACTTGGTCCCCCTCTCTCCATATGCATTTATCCATCCTCTAGTAGAATCCTGTTAAAATTAAAATGCTTTCCATAAACCTCCCACCTGGCATTTCTGGGGATGTCGCTTCTGCGTGGTTCATTTGTTGCCACATGGCTTAAAATCAAGGATGATGTGATTAATGCAAAAAGAGATGAAAATGAAAAAAACAGGAAAAAAAAGAAAACGAAGGGAAAAAAAAAGGTTTATCTGTTTACCTCATTTTTTACATCTGTTTGTTTAAGTCTGAAAATTAACCAACGGTGGACGCCTGGAGCCTGCCTCCAGCAACTCGCTTTCGCACAGCAGTTTTTCTTTCCCCGTGCCCTTGTTGCTCATTAACGTGAAGTGCTGGGGGACAGGCCAGCGCTCCCCCATTAATCACTGTGCAAGAGCAATTATTTCTAGTCTGTTTTGCATGTGGGCTGCCTGCAAGCTGGTTCAAGGGACTCCCGGACGGAGGAAGGTGCTGGGAATGATCAAACAGCAGCTGAATCCCCTCTGGAGGGATGGCTGGGGAGCACCTGGGGTATTTCCAGGTGATACTCTGCAAACCTGAGCCTCCCCGTGGCATTTCCCATAGGAGGGTACCGCAAAGCTGGGCACTGGCTGCGGATGGGGACACTGGCAGGCGAGGCCGAGGCTGTGCAGGATTGTCCTGGGATGAGGGGAGCCGGCCTGTCATTTCGGGAGAGGCGGTGCCCAGAGACCCGCGGGGCCAGGAACATCCTAGGCAGGAAGCAGGCAGTGATGACCTTTCTATTGCTATTTTAAACCTAGCAAAGGGAGTGCTTAAGGCCACAGGAAGCTCGAACTTTGTGCGCAAAGGGCTCATCTGCCCACGCCACAGCGCCCATGTCTTTGCCGTTCCCCTTCATGGGGACACCAAGTAGCCAATGTCCCACCAGGACATCAGCCCCTCAGCTCCATCCAGGAGACACCTCCTCCCGCCCTGCCCTGCCCTCAGGTTTCTTCATGGTTCAACCACGATTTTGGGGTGAGTCTCCAAGTCTGCCCATGCCAGGTGTCCCCCTCTGTGCCACAAGTGCGGACACAAGCTCACGCTCCAACCGCACCGGTCATGGCCTTTCCTTCCTCACATCCCCTCGCTGGAGCCTTGTTTTCCTCATCTTTTAGCCGATAAATGGTCCTCAAACAGGCGGCTCAGATGGCCAATGTCACCAGGCAAATGAGACCAGTTCTCATCATTCTAACAATCCAGCACTACTAGCAGCACACATATAGTTATTTTTAAAATGCGATTTTATCTCGGTGGCATCAATATTGGAGAGCACGTTTTCCCCGCGGCCAGACAGCACAAGGAGAAAGATGCGAGGTTTCCTTGGCTACCTTTCCTCGGCCTCTGAAATTATGATGTTCCCTTATTAGCTTGTTCCATCTGTTAATGTCAGGAAAATACCATATCCTGGGCCATGCCGATGGCTTGCGCCTAGGCTGCAAGGAGAGGGGCCATGCACAGAGGTAATGCGGCACTGATGGTATTGCCCTCATTGAAATGTAAAAACAAAATCTATATTTTATTGATGATTTAGGTAGAAATAGCATCTTTGCAGCCCATGGGCAATCAAGACCTCCCTTTTCTACGTCAAGCACATCAGAGTGCCACAGTGCTCATCCCTAACCGCCAGCCCAGTGCTTATCTAAGCCCTTAGTGTTTGCAGAGTTGGGCACAAACACCAAATTTTGTGTGTGCTCTAATGCCAGAATGCTCCTTTTTTCTTTTTTTTCTACCAGCAATCTTGTGAAAATCAATTTTTGTCAAAAAAAGATTGTTCCTGCAGCTGCTATCAGCTCCTGCCATATTTTGAGGGAATGAAAGGTATTTACAGCACCGGGATTGACGTTGTTTTCCCCCGGTCACACTGCCTCTCCTAGACACTGTGTATGTCATGGTCCCCGCTCAGGTCTCAGTGTTCCAGACGGCTGCTCTAAATAACTCCTGGGTCCCTCATCACTTCGGCCCCAGGGCATCCCACATCCTTTTTACTTCTGCAGACAACTCCAAAAACAAGGTGCTGGTGTGCGGATCAAGCTGCTGGACTATCCCGTTTCCATTGGTGCTTCCCAGTGCAAGCAGAGTGTTGACAGGCAATTTAAAAGCACGATTATTTATAAACAACACGCAACCGTAGCCATTTTCTAAGTATTTGTTTCATTGCAGTGGCTGGTAAATCAACATTTCCCATCCTTCCCTTTCCAGTAAGCCTCTTATCTAAGGACGTGCTGCCCTTCCTGCTGGAAATCCGGCCTCGTCTTTGGAGACCTTGTCTTCTCCCTTCCCCTCCCAGGATCCACCAAGGGAGGAGAAGGATTTTCACAAGCTCTATTGCTTCCTGTGATGCGGGACTCCAGTGTAGAAGTTTCCTTCCATCTTTGTTGATCTTTAGGACAATAAAATTGTTTTTTTTCTTACTCAGGGTCTTCAGCCTGGAGATCCAGGTGTTACATTTATTTGGGCCATGCCACAAAGCCAAGATGGACATGGGTCTCCAGGTGCAATGGTGCCAACTGAAATAACTGTGACTGCTCTTGCATCCCTTGCTTAATGCTACTCCGGTGATGAGTTCACTTCACTGCGCAAAGTATTTTGGCAGTATTTGCCTACATATTTGAGGCAGAAAGCTGCAGTAACAGAATCATATGTTGAGGGCAGTGGTTTTGCTCCTCTTCACTCCAGGAGCGCTTTGCTGCCAAAGGCCTCCCTTCAAAGGCCCAGGTGGCACATTTTACACCACAGTCAAAAAACACTTCACACTGATTGCGAATCGAACAAGATCAAGAAATCCTGTTTATTAAGGTAAAACCTGATTACTGAAATCAAATGTGATACGGATTCAACGGGAAGTAAATACGGGCAGATTTAAAGCCAAAGGTGAAGGTCTGTAAGAGGGAGGCCATGGAGCTGTTTTTAGCAAGTACCTTTTCCATTCAGGAAATCCTCAAGTGCTTTGCAACCAAAAATATGGCAGCATTACCACTTGCATGAGACTGCATCGTCCTTGGGTAGGAGATGGGCTGGAAACGCAGAAGAACTTTCCATAGTTCTGAGATGGGAAAACACATTTCCTTTTCTTGTCTTAAGCTCCTTGGAGCACTTTGTTGTACCCTTATGGAAATGCTTTTCGGTCCAAGGGACTTGCTGTCACTGCCTGGCCGCACAAATTGGGCAGAAATCTGACACAGTCAAAATGCTTCGGAAGAGCTTTTGCTTTCTGAGCCTGCAAGCCTGCGACAAGGTGATGAGACAACATATGGAGCTGAAGACCATGTTAATTTTATTTCAGGATGACTTGATGGAGATGGTCCAGCATGCCACACTTCGAGCTTGTCTATTCTTTAAGCTGTCACCTAGGCTTTTCTCTGCAATTATGATGACTAGAAACTTAGTGCTGCCATTAAATGAAAAGTGAGACTCTGATGTAAGCTCATCTTTGCAGAAACTGTCACTACCAGAAAACCACAAACTATTAAGAGACTCAAAATAAATGGAAGTTAAGAGCAAGGTATTTCCCAGGGATTTCCACATCCAGGGTTTCACATAGGGTGGAGAGGAGAAATATTTATTATGCATGTTGGCCAGGCAGGTTTGTAAACTGGTGTTCTGCAGTTTCATGAAGTCTTTGATCGGGCAAATACTTCAAAATTTGGGGAGTTTGCTCCGTTTCTGTCCTCTGTTTAGCACTGGCTTGGGCTGGGCTGATTTTGAAGGCGCCAGGCTGGTTTTGAAGGCAGGGACACTTTTTACTGTACTCATCAGCTGAACATGCATTAGCAAGTCCCATTCTTCTCCGCTAGCTCCCTCTAAATCATCCTTCCAGGTTCTTCTGCGGAGAGGAAGTTTAGCTTTGGGCTGTTAATCTTCTGGGGGTCTCTTTAATTACCATTTTCTGGCTGGCAGCCTCGCATTCAATGATCACAGAGGAAGTAATTTTCACAGAAGGAGGAAATCCATTCCTGCGGTAAGTGCAGAGGTTTTAGGTACTCTTCCAAATTACGCTATGGATACATTGCTTTTTCCTGGGGCAAATCATTTAACCTCTCTACCTGTTTGTCCTCATCTGTAAAATGAGGAAGGCAGCGCTGACCCAGTTCTTCTTTCAAATGCTGTGCGGTTCCAAAGAGCTCTGAAGTCATTAAATAAAAGATATTATAAAAGGACACTGCATTGTTCCCACCATGCCACTATATAACATAACAAAAGGTAAAACACAAAATCAAGAGAAAGTTTCGATCCCTCCTGAAGCTTATGAAGGTTAATGCTGTACCTTCAGCTTCAGCTACAAGCAGTGCTGTCTAGCTCAAACATACTATGTGCACTTAGGGCAAGGGAGAAAACTGAACTGAGAACATAACAGTTGCCCGTCTCTTTGCATGCTTTGGCACCCAGATAAGTCTTTTACGTTACTGTTATACCCATAAACATTCACACATTCACATGCTCACTGGTACACCCGTAGGTTTGGTTCCTTCTATGATGGTGACTTCAGGTGAGTGTCTGGTCCTTGTTTGAGTCCACATTCTGTTCTTTCTTCTTCCCTCAGCTAAAACTATTTAACTGTTAAGTTCCTACTCCCTCGAGGGAGATGGCTGCTGCTGCGATGGCAGCGGCTGGTTCAGCTCTCCCAGGTTGCAGCACAGGTCACCCGGCATTTCGTTTATACGGTGGGTTGGATGCTCCAACTGGCAATGACCTCACAGGGAAGAGTGGGATCGCATGCTCTCTTCCAGGTTAAACCATGCCCGTCTCAATTTATCTTAGAATGAAGCATTACTGCTCCTGCTAAAAATTAATTTAGGAATACGTGAGTGTGCAGCGCTCCCTTTTGCTACTTGGCAGTGACTATCCAGGCTTAGTTGCCTGTTTCCATTCCCCTTCTCCATTGATCCTCAGGAAATCAATTGCCTGAAATGGAGGATAGATACTTGGGTGCTGCTCCTCTTTTTTTTTTTTTTTTTTTTTTTTCCCCAGAAATTGGGCCTATTTATTCTGTGAGCATATGATGTGTGTGTGTTTTGCATTAATGTCCTAGATCTGAGCTTCGGATTTCACTCTTTCTTAGGATGCTCCCTCCTCTCCCACTTCCCCTCTCGCATTCTTATTTATCAGACAACATCTTGGGTAATAAAACATATTTTATAGAACATTTTCTTTAGGAAAAAGGAAGACAAGACAATTATGACTGTCTCTCTGAGATCAAAAGCTCTTCCTGTGTATCTGTGCTTATTTAGCTCACAGGAGGCTGCTCTGTTTAGGTTTTGTTTTTCTTGCAGGATGTTCTGCCTGTCACCAGGGATTCTTGCTGCCTGCGGATCACGCAAGTTGGGTGCTCTGGAAGTGGAGCTGGAGCCACTCGGTTCAAACCAGGGGAGCTGCTTTATCCGCTGCTGAAAGGATGTGGCACATATTTTTAATTACTCAGTGCAAGAGCTCTCCCCACCCTGTTTCCACCAGGAAACATGAAAAACAGGGCAGGACCTGCCAAAAAATAACCACTGGGATGAAAAACCTCAAAATGTGCCTTCCATGGCAATTCCGCCCCAGAAGAGTAGCACAGGACTGGGGCACATGGCCCAGAGTTATTGCTATGTTACATTGGCATTAGCCATTAGCCCATTTGGGGCAGGACAAGGTCCCCCTTGGAGCAGGATAGAAAGGATAGCAGGATAGTGCTTGGATGTGGGGACTTGCAGACCTGCATTACCATAGATCTAGTGTCAGGCTGAGGCTAATTAAAGGAGTTCCCTGGACAATTTTAACTTATGTTCAAGTCACTTGGACAGACAACAGTCTGGGGCTTTTTCAGCCCAAATGAATATTATATTGTTGAGACTCAGCCAAGAATCTCAGATTACATTCCTGGGAGTTGGGCATCCTATCGGCAACTGGAAATTTGGCTTCTTCAAGTTGCTGTCAAAGCCTAATATTTACTTTAAGCTAGGCTTTATAGTGCTCTTTATTGTATTCAGAATATTTTCTCTCAGTCTTGGGGAAGCTGCCAACTCATCTTAGCCAAACATGCCTCCTGAAATCTAAAATTATTGCCTTGTCACATTCAGCCCATTTTGGGGAACAGAATTAGGAACATATCAACTGATTTATATAACACAGAGCTGGCCAGCTATCAGTTGAGGCTGATAAGCTGCTCCGGCCGGCAAGTGCTAACAGAATCATCCACACTGAAGCCAAAGTTAGGACAGGGCCCTTCCAAGGCAACAACACAGAAACAGCTTCATTATGCCCAGGGGAGCTGCAGTCTGAGGCTGTTCGAGACGCCCACCCACAGCTGTGAACTAGAGAACTTGCTCTGCCGACCCTCACCCCACGGGGAGCCGGATGGAGACTTGGTGAGAAACACCCGTCCTGCAGATCTGCAGGGGAACTCGGTTATTCTCTCTGTGCTCACACAGGCTGAGCAGTCTTCAGTACAGTCGCTGCGTGAACAGGTTTCTAATCAATTAGTGCATTTGAGCAATAGCTCATTCCAGGGAACGATCAATCAGCAATCAATAGCCAGCAAGCACCAAGGAGGCCGCTGATCAATTTCTCCTGGTGGCTACTAGGAACAAAATCAGCAGACATTCACTGAAAGGAAAATACTTGATGAGCAGGAGAAAATAAATCTCAATGTGTGGTCAAACAGCAGATAGGGCTGGTGGGCAAGCAGGGAGTGATCGCTAAGAACAGACCATTCTTGAGCACCATCAAGCAAACCTCAGATCCTGCCTTAGCACCAGGGGCTGAGCTTGATGATTACTTGCATAATTACTTAATGACCAACACTGCCTGTTTATGATTAATGTGGAACATCATGAAAAATAATTGTGGGGTAGGGAAGGGACGATGGAACAAATACTTGGAAATGAATCCTGCCCATTTCTGTGCTCGGAACAGACCTTTAAAGCCCTAAGTCCATGGATAAACATTATGGAAATGTTCCCTGTTCATATATAAATATAAAAAATAAATAATATAGAAATAAAATATAGAAATATTAAATAGCTAATAAGCCATAGTGCCTGAATTTTGGAGGACCAATACAAATGTTGTTACGGTACCAAAGGGTCTTTATGTTCACTTTTAGTAATGGAGAGGCTGCAGAGAGGGCATATTTTGAAGCAGTTTCTGTGGCAACCTGGAGACAGAATGTCGTGTACAATAGATAGACGAAAATCACATTTTAAGGAAAGCCAGAAAGTCTGTGTCTGCTATCACAGCCTGAAGAATGAAGTGTTTATTACATCTCTTTCTTCCAAGTCAGTGATAAAATTCTAGTATGTGTTTGAAGGAAAAGGAGTCAGATTCCCCTGCTCTCCTTACTTGCTTTCTGCCTCTGCACACTGAAGCTCTCCACATACACACATGTACACACAAAAAACTAGAATTTACCTCAAAAGAGACAGAAGCCTCTCTTTAGCACACGCCCTTAACTCCAAGAGCTAGGACTTCAAGAGCAGCACATTCTAGTTGCAAGAGTCATTAGTTCCAGAATTTCAGCTCTCCAGCATGAGTGCGAATTGCCAAATTCAGGTTGCTCAAGGTCCCTTAATACAAATGGATCCAACCCTGCCCTTTCCCTCATCCTTGTAGAAAAAGGCAAAGCTGTTTCTGCCACACAAATGCATTTTTTGCAACTCCTTCAGAAGCTGCACATAGGGAGGGCAACCTACAACTTAAGAGTTGCAGCCACTTCTCAACACAGGGCAAAGACTGGAAATATCTTCATGCACCGCTACTCTGTGGAGCTCATTACTACGACAGGTCATCAAAGTTGGGCACTCAGCAGTGCTGTAAACAAAGGGGAAGACCCACAGATGCACAAACCATGTAAAAACATGTACCAATATGGCAATATTAGGCTGTAAGGTGTCCGCTAATTAGCATTTGGCTCAGGAAGCAAATTGGCTTGGACAGCCAAGTGCATTAAAAGCAGATGGCTCCACAGTTTTTATGTAACGGAGTTGTCCTTTTCCTCCAAGGTATCCTACATGATACCGGCAAAGGTGCAACACTGGTTTTGATATTGATCTCAGCCATTAGAGAAGTGCCTTTGATTCTGTGCCTCAACAGCAATAGGTGTGTGTGTCATTTGAAGAATATCTCTTTCTTTATTTCCCATCTCTCCATCCCCATTCTCCATTTTCATAGATCTATTGGCGCAGCAGTCGGATGCTTCAGCAAACGAGGTTAACCTCTGGCCATAAATTACCGCTCCCACAGGAAGAAGTGGTAATAAAAAAGGAAGCTGCCACAATCACAGTGGAGGGCAGCAAATGCAGAGAGACCAAGGCTTGCACGCATTGCAAAACCACCAGCCACTCAAACATATACCAAGACAATCCATGTAAATAATAATGCATGATATAAATATACACAGAATTAGACTCAGTTAGGTCAGCAAAATCATTCTTACCACAAGAAAAATAAGTAAACTTCCCATTTTCTTGTGTAGTTTGCCATTTAATGGGCTTCAGGGGCACTGTCACCTCAGAGAGACCCCATCATTGAGAACGCATGGAGATTGACCGCAGGCAGCCCTCGTCCAAAAAGAGAAGAGATCAGATAGTTTGGGGCATTGCTTTTATCTACCACATGCCAGAAAGAAAAAGGCAAAATAACCTTTGACAGGAGTGGCATGCCCAGGATAAATGAGAGCAAATGCATAGTTGAGTGCAGTGAGATGTCCATCATGACTTTTGTGTCAGGATTGTGGCTTCCTCCTAGCCCATGGCTGGGATTTTTAATGAGATTTTACATATCCAACTTGAGTCTTTTTAAAGCAGCGAGAAAAAGATAAATAACTACTTTTTGAAAAATTGCTTTCTGTGGCATCTCAGATTGAGATGATTGGCATGGAGGGACTCAAAACTCACTCCCAGTTTTCAAAAAGCCAAGCAGATCAATGGTAAGTCAGGAAGAGGGAATGAAATGTTCCATGGCTTTGTCTAGGGCAGACAGTGTTTCTGAAAGGGGCTTTTCTACTGTCCTGCTTTCAGGGTGCTGGGCATAGGTGGCTTCTTACAGCATTCAGACAAGGACACAAAATAAAGTAAGAGCATGGGTGAAAAAGAAGCCCAAAATAAACACAGAAATAAACATTTAGACACTTGGGCAATTCTTCTTAGAAGCTAACTTAATGGGAAACAACTGTTTCAGTTTTTCCACTGGCTCCTCAAGCTTAACTAATAGTTTCAAGAGAACTTTGCTTTGCTTTCCCTCTTCTTTTTTGGGAGATGGGCCAGGAAACTCTCTACAGGTCTCTAGAAGAGACGTATGGGTTCACAGGGGGCCAAAATACTCCTGGTATCAACTGACTTCCATTTCTGCAGACTTCCTCACTCTTCAGGACTCCTTGTTCAGCAGGTGCAGAGGAAGTTGCTTCTTTTACTACCATCAAGTTAGAGGCAGGTGTCCACTAGAAAAGCTTTTAGGTGATAAGATTAAAATTGTAGAACAGCTTCTTGCCAGCATTTGTTAAACAAACTGAGAGTTTCCAGCCTGAAAAGAAAAAGAGAAAACTGAAGGAGAATATCAAATTAGACTAGCAGCTGGCATGTTGAAGAGAAAGCAAAGGAGATAGTTCTTCATAAAATTTGCAGTCAACCTACAGAATCTGTTGCTGCAGATATTAAAAGTATTCATGTTCTCAAGAAGAGAGGCATATACCTTTAAGTGCACTCAATAGTTGGAGGCTGGGAAAATTATCCTGGAAAGGACTACTTGCTTGCCAAATTCTTAAGTGTCTCCAGTTTAAGGCGCTGTGAGAAACACGGTAACGAGTTGGATGGATCTTTGACACGATGTACTATTGATGGTCTTATCTTCTTAGATGTTTCTGTGCTGGATGAGGAAAATCGCAGGAGGCCACTCCACCTTCACCCATTCCTTTGCTCTATTTCCAAATGAGTCTTATTTCTAAAGAGCATCCCCAGGTGGGCACTGTCAGAGGTGAAGTCAGCAGTCCGTAAGCCTTGAACCTTCCACTCTTCCCTCTCCTGTGCAAAAGAGAAGGAATGTCTGAGGCCAAAGAGGCAACTTGCTGCCCTTGCACTCGAGCTGCATGGTCTTTGCAGCCCCGTGCTCCGAGGTGCAGAGCAGTTGAGGGCGTTAATGCAGGCAGCTGGCTGCTCCCGTGTTCTTGGCTCTCCTCCCGCTTTCCAGCTGCTAAATTGCATTAAAAGAAGCTAGAGCTGTAATTTAATAACATGGCTTTACGGGTAAGCAACTACTGTAGTTGCCAGAAAGATGCAGCCCATTGAAGTGATGAAGCCAAGATATTCATCTGGGGAAAGGAAGTGTTCACTGGACACTTTCACTATTAAATGAGACCCACGTTTTCTCTCCTTTGCAAGACCTTTCTTTTCCTACCATGCCTTTTGTGGAGGGAGGAGGGAGTGACACCAAACATCACTGTATGGTTGAAGCGTAAATAATTCTTTACAAACATAACTTGTTTTTTCTTACTCTAAAATTTGTAAAACCTCTGTCCTCAGATCAGGTTTCTAGGGTTAGGAGGTGGGATTTGAAGGATGCTGTTAGCCACCAAACACTATTTTTATGTTCATAGGAATAAAAGAAAAACTTTTCAAAAGAATCCTATAGGCTTAACCCCGGCCAATAATTTTAGTCAGAAATTCTTGGGTGATACTGCAAAATTCTTGTGCAGATATCTCATTTGTTATTTGATTATATGGGATAGAGAGACAGCTGGTGCATACTGGCACAGCTCTACTGATTTTGCCAATATATACTAGACACAGTTTATATATTTTTAAACAATTTCCATAAAACATCATTAGATTCCAACAGGACTTCTGTGGTTTCAAGCCTATTAAATGTTAATAAAGTGCACAAAATTGGCAGAAAGTACCCTCTGAAATGCTCTTTGTTACATCTCTATATCAGCTTCCGTCTGCCAGATTCTTCTATCTTTATGCATTTTGAATAGTCCCTTACTGCTCAAACAGTCCCATTGAAAGTGATGGCTTTTCTGAGACTGCTTGAATGCACCTGTAATAGAATGACAAAAAGCCTCTAAAACAGAGCCTCTAAAAGCCTCTAAAACAGAGTAACGGAGCAGACACAGTTGGGGAATAGAAAGCTGTGCTGAATCCTGTTCCCACGAGCACCTCTCCAATGCAATCACAGCTCTCCGTGGAAAGCAGACATTTTAATTTCCTTGCCTCTTTTCACACAAACTATCATAACTACATCACTGAGGGCAGCAAGTGTGACATTACTACCAAAAGAAGCCCTTTCCCTCCCATTTATCCCCAGGTCAAACCTGCTGCTCCCTAGAGTGCAGCTGTGTGCTACGTGTCCAACATACTGCCACAGAATAACCCAGTTGCTCTAGATGGTTTGTGATGAAACCCAAGGAATGGAGAGCAAGAGACACGGCATGGACGGGCTGGCAGAACTGCACAACCCAGCCAGGAAGGTGAAAGCAAAGCCCTACAAGAGGCTACAAGAGGGGAAAGGCAGGTGAGGCAGGACACTGTGAGAAGAAGGTCGGGGAGCAGCTGGTAAGGGCGTGCACAGGACGGCATCAAAACTGGAAGGGAAGGAGGCTGTGGGAGGCCAGCGTGATTCAGGAAGAGCTGGGAGGCAGGCAGGGGTACAGCACGCAACAGCAGAGGAAGGGAGGCAGCATGGCACGGCTTAGTGCCATGTAAGAGAGCTCAGGGGAAGATTTGCAAAAATGTGATGGGGAGAAATGAGATTTAGAAGAGTCTTTTGGATTTTAGCTGATATGAAAACACCAACAATCACAGCTTTATAAAGACATTTTGCTGCCTGTGGTGGTGTCCATGCTCGCTGGCTGCAGGGCGAGCATTTAGCAGGAAGAATGGGAGGCTCCCTCAGGAATCCTGCAGGAAAGCCTGAAAGGACAAGTGCCTTCCCTAGTGCTTTGGGACAATAATGGGAAGGAGTGGCAGCCTTTTGCCAGACAACTCCCCCGCCAAGCTGTGGTTCTGGCAGGATACCTCAAAGGATGATGGTTCCCCAAAGCTGGCTCTTCTTTCTAAGGAAGTTACTGGTTGCATCCTTCTGAGAGCCACCATTAAAATTCATGACCACCATTAAAAGCCCTATCCCACCATTGCAGTGACAGCTTCTGAACTATGTGTAACTCAGTGAAGTTTGCTCCTTGAAAAGGCATTTAGGATCCCATAGGAATGTTATATGGTTGCACAACGGCATGGAGTAAGGGTGACACACTGTGTGGACAGTGAGAAGTGCAATTCCTTCCCCCCACCCTGGCTCTCAACTTCTTTTGGTCTTTTTTTGAAATCTGAATTTTGAAATCTCTGGACTAGGGCAGGACCAGACTCTGCCTGTGGAGCTCTCTCTTGGTCCCCTTCTGCGGAGAAGCCAAGTCCTGCTGGATCATCTCCCCCTTCAGATTAATTCATCGCCCTCTCCTCAGCACTAGATGAGCGGAATCAGTAAATCCAAACACGTCCTTGGTCTCTGGAGAAGATGAGGATAAAGTTCTGTGACCCACTCTGCCATGAAGCCATGAGTAATGAGGGACAAGTAGCTTCAGAGCCAGCACAGTTAGCTGGAGACCATGATTTCACTACTGCAGCTAGCGGGGCTCTGCCGTGAATGGAGCAAAGAGCCTCCTGGCTCAAGGAGTTTCAAGGAGCTAAAGGAATAAAGACTTAGCAGCAGCTTCGTGTTTTGTTTGTTTTTCTAAAGCTGTCTGTGAGCTTAACCCGCTTCTGAAGAGAGGGCTACCTTACAACAGAGAGATTGCTGCCACCGGAGATCTCAATCCTAACTGCCAAACACGCCGGCCAAGAAACGAAGACAAATACTTGCACAAAGACATGGGAAGAAGAGATAAAAGGAAAGACAAGAAATGTACCACTCAATCTTTCAGAGCCACCTCGCTCTCATTTTTAAATCCCCGTTTTTCCTATTGAAAGGAGGCAAGAGCAGCCCTTGCTCTTCCCACCTTTCTTTTTAACTGCACAAAATCTCTGCAGTATTTTTTGCTCTTCTTGATGCCTTTGTCCTTCAGAAGACAAAGAGCTGGGTAGGAGTCCCACAGCACTGATAGGGAGGTTTAGGCTTTCAAGAAACAGTGGATTTGTCCCTTTAATGTGAGCAAATATGCTGTGAGGTGGCAGGTGTCTGACCTCTAGAAAAAAGAAAACATTTTTTAAATTTAAAAATTAGGGAGGAGCAGCATTTTCTCTCGAATGTGGATGATTTCTGTGAGTTTTATCTGTCACTGAACATTACGCCACTGAATACAGGCTCATGTAGCACATGGGGTTCAATTCAAAGTGCTGGGAGCAGCCACTCTCTTCTCCATGCCATGTTACGATGGGCAACTGTGACAAGATCCTTCCCTCATTTAGCCTCAGGGAAGTATATTCTCACCTTGCTAGTAGATCTATCTAATGTCTTCTGCCAAGACTCCGTGGTCAGGACAGCTTAACAGTCAAGTATTCAGCTTTTACACAGCTTTTATAAGACTCTTGTGCCTCAGGGACATACTCGTAACTCTGCTTTATACACAAGAACTGGAAGGCCAGAGAGAGCAAGTGCTTTTCCCAGGAAGGTACAAGTGGACTCTGGCAGAGGAGGGCTTGACTCATGCTATTAAAGTGGAGGCTAATGCTCTAATCGTGGCATCATCCTTCCCATCTAATGCCTACCATCCCACTGAGTTTATGAAACTGCAGATGAAGAAACTTGGGAGGCGGAAGAGCAACAAACAGGAAGAATGTATTGCACTTCTTTTACAGGCAAAACAGTTGAATGCAGTTGCTGAGAATGACAAGATCTCGCTAGGATTTCTTTTTCTCTTGGTACAGGAAATAGCATCCAAGAAGTGTGCACGTTATCTCTGAAATCCCGGGGCCAGATTGTGCTGGAGGAAGGGCCTGAGCAGGGCTCGGTGGCCGGGGCGGTGACTCCTGGGACAAAGGGGAGCCTGTTGTCTCCGCTGCACGAAGCCCGCTCAGACGCGCGGGTCCTCAGCTCTATTCCTGGGCTGGCCACTGACTCACTTGGTGACCTTGTGGAGAAAGACTCTTATATCCAAGCCTCTGGCTGTAAAAGTCATCATGTTTCCTACAGTTGGATTCTAGTTGAACCGTATACTAAGAATAAATATCAAATATTTCATCTTCTGTCTTCCTTCAACACCCGCCTCCTGGGGCTAGTAGGATCCAGACAGACAGATGAAACTGTCCTACCATCTTCTTATAACCTCTCTCTCTGCTCGTCATTCCATTTTAAAATTAACTATACCAATGAATCTTGCTTTCACAGGGCACCAAAACACCCCATCACAAGAGGAACACGCAGTTGTGTTCAGGCTGATGCTTATTTTCTTGAAGGACTTTGCACTTATAACCACAGCATTCCACTGTGGTCCTCTTCCAAGCATCCTTTCCATGCAGAGGTGGCCTCAGTGAGTGGCTGCTGCATTTGCCCGCGTGCCGGCTTCCATCTGCAGGAGTCAGGTTTTGTTTCCCAGGTCTGAGATTCCCACTGGTGATCTAAGCAAGGACAAGGCATAATGCTTAGGGGATTTTATTCATGGTGCCGGACTCTGCCACCTTTTTAAAAAATGTGCATGGTGAGCAGGGTCTCCTTGTCATTTTATTAATACCACTGTGTTCTACTAAAGGTGAAAGGATTTTTTTTTTTTTATAATCTAGTTTACTCATTACCAGTTATGTTTCTTCATCTAGAGTCAGAGCCAAAACTCATTATAGGCAGTGGGAATCCTCCCTTTGAGTGCCCTTGGCTGTAGCTCAAGCCGGCATTCAGTCCCCCGGGGCCCGCACAATGCGCGGCAGTGATGGCAGTCTCGCTATCAGTGTCTTTGTGCCATCACGTCGGATTCCTAAAGCCTGCAGCACAATGTCCATTTGTCTTTAGCAACTGCTTCCTTTCAGATTTCAAAAATAAACAAATCCATGGAAGAAACATTTCTTTTGGCTCTGCATGGGCTGAGAGCTGATTTGCAGACATGTTAATTTTGGTAGACAGTGTGTCTTTGATTCTCTCCACCATCGCTGTATACCAGCCTGCTATTTTTGCCCCACAGGCTTGGCTGCACTGACTCATGTAGCTTTGGTTTACTTTGGAGCGGTGTAACCAGTGATAATCTTGGTGCTTGTCCTATGGAGACAAGAAGCATTTGCTCGTGAAATCTCACAGAACGACGGCAGCCCGGCGAGAGCGGAGCCGCGGGTATTCCTTCAGCATATGCAATGGGAAGAGAGAAACAGCGCCGTGATTAAGCAGTTCTCACATCACTGCAAGATTATTGCATGCTCTGCAGCCGAGGGCCAGGCCGTGCGTTAGTGCAGGACAGTTTAGCTTTGCTAGATGATGCTTGGGACATCTGGGACCATCGCGGTCAGAGCTGAAGGGAAGGTCTCACTGTTGTGGGTGCTGCTCTACCCATCTGGGAGCTGGACAGAGCTTCTGCACTGTTCTCATTCTCCTCCAGGTATCGGAATCAGACAGGTCTCACTGGTGAACACTCTATTCAAAGATGTGAGCAGAAGCCTCGCTATGAAGGGAATGTCTGCAGCCTCCCGCGGAAGTGAACCGTGCTTCTCATTCTCAGCTCCAGTGGCAAGAAAATCCCCATTTATCCCCAAAGAGGGAGAAAGAGTAAGAGGGAATTAGAATCCAAAGAAAAATAAATAAAACAAGCATTCTTGGTCTCTCACTCTGAGGCCTACAGCTGGATGAAACCCATTTTTCTCACACTTTGAAGTTCATTTCTGGCTAAGGGAAACCTTTCACATGAAATCTGGCCTCTGCCGCAGGAAGGTCATTGCCTCAATAAGATTTGGATGAGGGTACCTCAGAGGAATGGAGTATTTTTCTTACCTCAGATGCTGTATACAGATGAAATCTGGCTCATGAAGCTCTTCCTCCTTAGCTGGATAACTTGTCTTCTTGCCACAGGCTCCAGCAGAACAGGACCGTGATCAAGCCCTGTGCCTGTCTGCCTTTGCTGATGGCTCTTTATTTTCCCTCGCATTTCTCTCCTTTTGTGCTTTTGGCTCAGAAGTCTCTTTAGTGCTCCAAACCAGCTAATTCTTCCTAAGAGCCATATGGGCCCAAGGCCTAGATTATATTTATAAGCTGTAAGGATCTCCCTAGGCAGCCTCAGTTATAAAGGATTAGAGTCAAATAGCTACAAGGAGATGCTCAAAAACAACCTCAGAGTGAAAGCACAAAGAGATGGAACATCACACGTTTCCCCCTGTTAGAGTTTAAAAAAACAAACAGCAGTTCAAAGTCATGTATAATGGGAGGTGAGTAATCTTTATCCTTTAATCTCCCATGTTTCCAGTGAAAGGATGAAATGTTCTGCTTTCCTCTGGTGTTGAACACATATGTTTAGGAGGGGTTCTCGGCTGGGGCCCTGTGCTTTTCCAGCACTGTGGATACAAGGAGAACTGTCCGAAGGAAGAGCACTAGGCTGGGATAGAGCCATGGCAAGTCTTGACAGGGCCACGAGGGAAGAATTTATCTGGATTCTAGGAAGGGTTGGGTAATAGGAATGAGCAGTTTTCTCCCACCGTGACCTAATACTTTCTAAGTAAAAATAGTCACTTGCAGTATGTTACTTCGTACTTTTGCTGTGTTCTTGCTATTAGAGACAGGCATCCTCTTCCAGTTTTGCTTTGTGGCTTTGGGTGGCCATAAAGCATTTAACCCTTCTTTGCCATATTTTCCTCTTAGATATAAAGCAGAAAGGTGCCCTGAGACTCTTAATGCATGTGCTGCTCACCAGGCCTCTGAAGTTGCCATCCCACGAAGAAGCATCCAGACATCAGAAATGCACCCATGGCTCTGCTGGCCCCAGACCTCTTCCTATTAGTTTTCTAATTGCCTATGTGCTACTACATATTTGAATAAAGCTGTGCAGGAAATGTTTTTCCCAGCTAAAGAAACATTTTGTTCCCATTGAGTGTTTGAGTCAAATGGGGTTTTTTGGAGATTTTTTTTTTCATTTTGTCAAAACAAATGAATAAGTAGGCAAATGTGACTGCAAGAAACTGAACTCAGAGGCCACATGGCAGCCAACACACATGGTGATTTGGAGGGTTCCTGCAAGATTCAGGAGACCACAGCACAATTTTCTGATCTAATGTAGACTAAAGCTTTGAAAGCAGACTTTCCATACATAGGAGAGGGCAAGCTGCAGATGAAGGCTGGATTGGTGCTTTCTTTTCCCAGAATTTCCATGCTTAGCAGAAGTTATTCAAAACCAAGCCTTCCCACAGAAGCTCTGTTTTGCTAACATGCCATTTTCCAGTGAAAAAATATTTGCATCAGAAAGCTCCCTGCCCTGTTTGCTCATAGACTGCCAATACTAACTTATCTTGAGATCCCCAAGGGACAACAGGATACACGTGAATAAAAGACAGCCTGCCAAGACTATGGCACACCCAGTGATGGTCTTGCCGTTCTCCATGGGCCTAAGGAGCTCTCCTGAGATGGAGAGCACCTATCGGCATCAGTCCGCCTCACGTGCCTGAGGGACTGTCAACTTCACTCTAAGAAGTGATGGCCGGGTTTCTATTTGTTGGGTTAGGGACACGCTGATTGTCTGGGAGGTTAGCACATGCCTCCAAGCCACACTCTATTCCCATCAAATAAATAATGTCTAAATTAATGGGACATGTATTGTTTTATCTCACAACAGGGTAAAGTGCAAGGCACACTAGTAACATGCTGCCTTTTTCCCATCATCGCTTTTGGGGGTTTAGGTCCACAGGGTATGACACATGGAAAGGCACCCAGTCACAAAGATCTAGGTACTCTCAAAAATGAGCAAGAAGCCAACAGGCGCAGTGCGATATGGAAATGCATGGGCTTGCCAACTCACAAGTCTGAGAGGAGGTTGCTGTCCTTTCTCCTCACCTTGCCACAGATCACGAACAGAGAAAAATGTTTCTGAATTCACTAGCATGTTCCACTTGTTTCTGTCCTGTCGCATGCAACAAAGTCCAGTTCTGGAAGCTCAGGTCAGTACTTGCTAGCCTAGCACACAGCTGTGAATCTCAGCTCTTAAAGAGAAAAAAAAAGAGCGAGAGCTGCTTTGGAGCGCACCTCCGCGCCGTAGCACGTGCCTCTGCTCAGGACTGACCTACTCCAGCTTATATGAAAGGCTGCCTAGCTGAAGACACAGGGCAGGATTAGCCATCTACAGTATAGGTTCATAGGCCAACAGAGACAGGCTAACTTCTGCCAAGCAAGGTGGGGTGGTGAATCCAAGCCCAGCTCCAGACTACAGCAGTCCCCTCCATCGCGTGTCGTAGGTTCACACTTGCTCAGGACAGGCAGCGATGGAGGAGCAAGACGCAGTGAAGGATTCTGCTGCTCAGGCTCCATCCTCTGCCCCACTGGCAGGAGGAAGAGAGCAGTGAGACCTCCATGTCACACCTGTGCCATCAAAGGATGGGATGACACTTAGCAGCACTGCTGGCACACCTTGGCCCTACAAAAAGCAGGGCACTTTGTCTAACAGAAAAGACCATCGTCCTGGTGTCCTGGCATAATTGTCGTTGTTACTCACCCTTCCAGGCCATTAGCAATTCCAGCAGATAGAGTCCCACAATAGCTGTGGCACATGGAGAAGGACTGGAAAGGCCACTTCATTCCCAAATGAAGTGCCACTTGCTTTGCAAAGGCATATGGCTGTTGTATCAGTATGGCCATCAATGTACAAAGCAGTAATAACACGGAAGCGAAGTGTGATCCTCGGGTGGCAGAGCTGTCACGGCCAGACGAGCTGTGCTGTTCCCAAGAGGTTCTACTTGAGCGGGCAGATCACTTTTCCATCTGCACGAGTGGAAGCTGCTGCGGCGCTGGGTAAGTCTGCTGTGCTCTGGAAAAAGTTTAATGAGTTACTGCAGGTAGATTAGCACACACAGGAACAAAACGTTTCACTCTAACATCCCTGTTCTTGATTTTGCATGTTTTGGAGAAGAAAATAAATAGAATGAGCTCCAGGATCATTCAGCCAGGTTCTGACATTGAATTCCTTGCAAAACTACACACTAACAGCATTGATCTCAATTAAAAAGTCAATGAAGTTGATCAACAATTAAAAGATATGTTTAGGGCATCAGATAAATATATGCACAATTTGCTAGCATCTGATCAATAATCTCAAATGAATTTTTGAATATCCCAGCCCCATAAATAAAACAGATACTACAGTTCTATAGCTCACCTAGACTTTTCATTCTTCAGTTATGCAATTAGCCATAACTATTTAGAAGTCGATTTGTGCAACACTCTTCAAGGAGGTGCATGTTCTAAAAACTGATTTTAGGAATACAAAAACTACAAAATACAGTGCTCCTGGCTTCACACAGTGCATGAGAAACACTGCTCTGCCGTTCATGAGTTGGGATTATTCTGGTCTATTTTGCATCCAATTTGTTGTTCGTGTTGGGGATGTTTCTACACCAGACGCCACTGCTGACCCTGTGAAGTGCCCGTGTTCCTCGCAGACTAACACACCAGCCAGTGAACAGCACCTACGTCTTGATTTGCCCCAGTGCATTTTGGTGCCACATCTGCACTTGCAGCACACGTTAGGAAGCTGGAAGCAAGCTCTACAGCCTGGCCCAGTGTCTGCATCGTGGCGCTACCGGGAACGCCGCAGGGAATGGGGAGCTGCAGCGTGTGTGTGTAAGAAGCCATAAGCTGCCAAGCGCAAGGAGAGCACTAGGGATAGCGCACAGCCTCCCGGCCTACAGCCTCCCTGCCTGCTCAGCAAAAGGCTACATGTGCCAGGCGGCACCTGTGGCTGCTGCACTGCCCTGAGCACTCCGGGATGGAGGCAGGCGGGAAGCCGGGCGTGCTGAGGTGCGTGTGCCCTGCACGAGGGCCTGGGAAGAGCACACGAGGCTGGGAGCGTGGGGGGCGCTTGTTGACACCCAGCCGCAGGGAGACACCCGAAGGGAGACACCGGAGCAGCCACCCAAGCCCACGAGGGAGCAGGGATGTGTCTGAGCCACGCAAATAGGGCCCTGGGGCTGCCGGGCAGGAGCGGGGCCCCCGGGAGCCGCTGACGTCTCTCCTTCCTCCTCTTCTTCTTCTTCTTTTTTTTTTTTCCCTGTCCCTATAAAGCACCTCGGGCTGCCCCGCGCTGCCCAGCCCGGCGGGGTGCGGGGGGGAGCGGGCAGAGCAGCGCCCGCCCGTGCGGAGCCGGCGCCGCCCCGCGGC
>JAWLRI010000229.1:4249099-4311806 GCA_034781795.1 Crypturellus tataupa
GCCCCGGCCTCCCGCGTGTCGCCGGCTCTGCCGCGCCCGGGGCGCGTCCCGGGGAAGCCCTTGCGGGCAGCGCCGCTTCACTGCGCGCCCGGGGACAGGCCTTGGTGCTGGTGCTTCCCCCTGCGAGCGCGCGAGGGCTGGCTAGCTCCGATGGCCCGGGGCGCCCGCGGGTGGGTTGTACTTGAGAGAGGTCAGGGCTTCTTTGAAAGAGATCTGGAAGTACGGGATGGTGTATCGTCGGGGAAAAATCTCCTCAAAGTTCACAGCACTTGAGGGGCATGTTTCTTCTGTGTGAGGTTTCAGCATGTGGTTAAAACGGCGACTTGCAGGGCTGGGTGTCTGGGTGCCTCCGCGCGTGTCCAGCGTTTCAGGGTGCCAGTGATGAGGGAACCAGCTGGAGAAGCAGCAGCCCGGGGTGCGTGGGGCAGGCGGCCGTGGGGCGCGCAGGCCAGCGTCGCCGCTGCACCATGAAGCGGGCCCGCAGCCCTGAGACGGGCGGGCACCACAGCATTTTCTTTGCTGTTTCCCCTCGTATCCGTGTGGGGTTTCTCTGTTGCGTTCTGCTCTGTGGCACACAGGTTATGTGAGATTCTCCTCTCTCTACTGCTGATTTTGCACCGTATTCCCTGGACTTACTCCTCATTCTGGAGGAAGCAGGTCAATGAGATTTAGAAAAGTTTTTCCCTCTGCCTCAGGACTTTTTGTTGTTTCAATAAGCAGGAGGATTTCACTGGATTACCGTGCTATTCATGACACTGCAAATTGTATAAGGGAGATGGACTGTTATTTACTGTGGAATTTCTTCTGACAGTAATTCTCCATGATTTTTTTTGGATAGTGAACATATTTGGCAACACAATGCTTCTTTAGCATATTATGTTTTTCTCCTATTTTTATACCAAGCGGATAGCTTCTGGAAACACTGTGGAGCATCACTGCCCTTAGTTTTCTTGGATTCATTCACAGATTTAATGTGTTCCTTCTGCACTAACTCCTTGAAACTCTTTGACAAGCCCTAGCCCCAGTGAGCTTCACATATTCCTGTAGTATCTTTCCCAGTGCTATGGAGAATAGATAGCTAAGCATGAGACTGTTCCCCACAGGGCTCCATCTCCTCCCCAAAATCTTAGAAATAATAAAAAAAAAAGCCCTCCAGCAAAGGGCTCCATCAGTAGAAGTGTCCAGCTTGAGCCAGGATCAGGCAGTTCCCTGCTGGGTGGGTGTCAGTACCTTGCCTCGCACGTGGTGTTGGATAGGAGCTCGTGCAGCCCTCAGGGAGCGCCCGTAATGTGCTCCATCTGGCTGACACGTGCAAGGGAGCCGCCAGCTGCGCGCTACACCGGGCTTTAGTGGTCTGAACAGTCTGGAGAGGTGGCCTGTAGAAGGCATATTGCAGAAATGCTGATGAATTGCAGAAAGACTTGGGCATTTGTGCCTCAGAGAGAGAATAAAAAGTACTTGGCAGAAGGCAGAAAGCATGTCTTGCCACAGAGGGGTCCTGAGGATGCATGAGGAAGCAGAGCACACGTAATGCAATTGCTGCTGAAGTGGGTAGGGAAAAGTCCAACTATCCACCTCTCGGTGCTGACTTTGTCCCTAATTTCCTAGCCATTTTAGTCCTGATCATTCTGGAATTTGATCCAGAGTCACATCCACATCAGTGCCAGGCATGGAGAGGGCAGGAGAAAACCATATCTGCATCTGGTGACAAAGAAAGGAAGACGGGCACATCGCTAGCTGTCCCTGTAGGCAAAGGCTGATGATGGATTTGGAGGCAGCTTTATGGATGTCAAAGCTTTGTCCATCATTAGGAAAAGATAATCTGTTAGCACAGTCCCTGTGTGCCCTAATTAGGCTGGAAGCCAAACTGAAACGGGGCCAGGAAGTCAGAGTATTCGAGATAGCACTGATGTTCCTGAGGTATTAACTTCTTGGTCCCCGTTCCCTCAAAGTTCCCCTCCAGCAGTGCTGACTTCCCAAGGCACAGGAGGGCAGGAGAGATGCAAGTCCGCATCTCTCCTGCGGGCTGAACCTTCTCTGGGAACTTTGTGGACTAATTAGGCAGTGCTGCCCTGAAGAAGCTGAATCTGATCCACATCCAAACTACTTCTGCAATGCAGATGGAGGACTCTGCAATTAGGAGGCACGTTCACGGGGCTTGCTGCATGAGGGCAGTCCAACCCACAGGGTGCTCCCTGCGCTACTTCCCGCAGAAGAATAAAAATGTTTTAGTTTTGGTCCTGAACTGACACAGGAGCCTGGAAGTTAACCAGAGCTATAAAGCTCATACAGGTCAGCAGATGGTCTCCTCCTTCAGAGAGTTCCTAACCTGCGTGGCTCATTCTGTCCTCATGTTTCGCTGCCTTGGGTGGCCATGCAAGCTTCAGCTCAGCAGTTTTCTCCCTCTTTATAAAAAAGATTTTCAAAATGTCTTGCAGGCCTTTAAATTTCCTAAGGCAGTTCCACAGGTATCATGAAATTTCTTGTTGCTACTCCTTATAGTACTCCTCAGAGTGCTTCTGCTCAAGACCTTTTCTGTAGTAACTGCGGCACAGATAGCGACAGCTGGTCCATGTTTTTGGTAGGGAGTGGGTTGGTTAAGAAGAATTACTGACACTGGCAACACTTTATATCTTGCACGAAAAATTTAGTGCTTTTCATCCCCTGATGTTATCATCAGGATAAAAAATAAAAGAAGTTTTTAATATATTAGCAGTCCAAATAACTTTTTGCAGGGTTGAAATAAACTCAGTTATTTCAATGGTTTAACACTGGAAAGCTAACAATATTCAAGAATAAAAATTAGGTCCTGACTGATGCCTTTGAAATTAAACCAAGCTTGATTTTTTTTTTTCATTTTGCAACATCTTCTACAGATAAAATATATTAGGAAGGGCAGCTTATCTTCCTAAAATATGCATTTCAAATATACCATGTATTAGTGGCTGAGACACTGCAGCTTCTCCTTGGTCTAGCGACTGCAGTAATCACTGCAGGTCGGGAGGAAGAGCATCAGCTCAGTGGGGCAGCGTTCCATAGCGAGGCGCAGGGAAGGTTTGGAGTCTTCCCTTGGGGCAGTCACTGCTGGAAAGGCGAGGATCAGATAGCTGACAATAGGGGCCGTTGATCAGTAAACCAGAAATCTGTCTCTTAATTGGTGTTATTTCTAAATATTTGTTTTACTATGGGAAAATGTTATAAACAGCAGAGAAAACTTCTTTTAAGCTTGTGATATATGAGCCTCCCTGCCTGAAGCTGCCACAGTCAAAACCAACTGGAAATCTCTTTACACTAATTAATCTATTTAAGGCAAGGAAAAAAAATGTAAAGTATTTCTGAATTCTTCCCTAACTTCTAAAAACCAGCATCTTACCCCGAAGAATATTGAGAATACAAACCAGATTGTCTGCAAAAGATTTCTGTATGAGAACTTCATATCCTATTTTCTTTAAAATTTTCTACAAAATATATCTCTACACATTTCCCCTTTGCTCTGCTAATATGTATGAAGCAAAACAAGATCAGCAAGGTACATCCAAGTTATCTCTGTGCTTTTAGGTGTACTCTGAATTGTTCGTTTTATGATGAAGTACTCGGAAAATGCAGTAGCTCCATCTGTTCAGTTTGAGGCAATATATCAACTTGAGCCACAGATAAAGCATTTATGTTGCTAGCAGGCTTATGCACAGGTGAAAAAGTTTGCAACAACCACAGGGTTTGATACGGTCAGTGAGAGGTGATCTTGTCTTTTCCTAAATATGTCTTCCAAATTGCCAGCATGATTTGGAGGGTGAGAATCTGCCGTATGCTGCACAGCCTCACTGAGACGAAACGTGAGTTTTGCTTCCCAAGGCATTTGCAAAGCGTTTGCAGCAAGGGCCACTTGCTCATCAGCAAAGAGCAGGGTGATGAGGGAAGCTGCTTTCAGTTTATGCTGCAAAGCAGTTTAGAGGCAGCAGCAGCAACCTGAATGCAGGAAATTTCCAGGAGAGAGTCTGACTTTCTCAGTGAGAGGAAATATCCTGGAAAGGACATTGACAGGCTTGGCCCTGTGGCACATCACCTGGTTTGACATTTCCTTTGATTTTCTCCCTTACTGTGCCTTTGTTTTTTCTTTGGATTGGCCAGATGCCTTTGGAATGGGAATTACAAGTAGAATTAATTAAGAGGTGTTTTGAACATCTAAACAACAACTAGGAACAAAAAGGATCTGTCCCAAACACTGTCCTTCAGCACCCGTCCCAAAGGACTGACAGGACACTAGCGCTCCCGAGTGCTGATGATAACATTCCTGTTCTTCTGCTCCTCACCTTCGGGCAGAGTATCTAACTGTAGTCAACCACAGCAAAAAATAGGCTGCATAAATAAACTGGCATAAAATGTGTGATAGAGAACTGATCTCCTCATTAAGTTAGACACTTCTTTTTAAGGCCACAGAGAAAATAGCAGAACCTGCCAAAAGCAACCAGCCAAGGTTATTATCTGGAAATGGCATTTAATATAAGCACACATGCTTGAAGCTTGCCCCAGGGAGCAGAACTTGAGCAGCAGAGAGCTTGCAATCACCATGAGCAAGGCAAGATTAGAGCAAATCATTTGAAGCGAGAATTTTTGTATGAGAGGTGCAATCTTAAAGACTCGTCCATGAGCTGTTCTGCTCAAGTGGGGAAGGAAAAAAGTTGCGAGAAGGTGGGGATTCAAATCTTACGAGACTGAGAGAGCAGCCCTGCGTGCAGGTTGCAGGCTACCTGAGTGCTGAGCACCTGCAGGTGGGGAACCCAGCTCGCCTGAAACCGTGTATTAGCATAAATTAGGGGAAAAAAGCGAGGCAAATCTTGTGGCTGCTTTTATAACCTGATCACATCTCCTGCATTTGCCACTGAGTGGAATATAAAACTGGAAAGAATCTATTGGATCAAGTCCAGTCCCCAGTTCACGAGGCTGAATCTGGTGCAAGGAGGATGGTCCCTGCAGCGAGGCAGGGTTTACGGGATGCGTAGGCATCGCTGCATTGCACCGTATATACCACTGTGAATATCTTAGCCCTGCGCCTTCAAAAACCTTGAAAATGTGAGCAAAGAATTCACACAGAGAGGGCAACTGTGCTCCTAGTCTGTGTAAATGTTGCTATCTTTGTCTTAGGCTGTTACTAACAGTGTGATGCAACTAAGTGCTCTCCAGGGTAGTGACTCAAGGCTTTGAACACTTTCAAGAGGCAGTCTAATACCCACGTCTCCAAGTCCTTGGATTAGTGTGTCTTTACAGAACATACTTTTTGTCCTCACTACATCCTACATCCCTCTGGTGCTCTCTCCCCTCTACCCTGAATGTCTCTAAAACTTCCCTTGAGGCTCAGGATTCCTAGAATTTTTATATTACAAGAAGCCAAGAGGAATTTCTCAGCCCTGCCACAGCAGAGGTCTGCACAGTTTCTCTGCCCTCTACCAAAATATGTTTTGTCTTTCGAATCGCATCCGGTGCAGAGCATTGGCAAGCCAGGGTGGGATCGGCCTAGTCCTGCGGCTGAACCCTCCGGTTTTCTGCAAGCAGATGTGCTGTGTCTTCACTGCTCCACGCAAGTCCCCCAAGAGTGTGTAGAGGTGCAAAGCGAGTCCCAGTGAGCAGGTTGTGTTCCTGTGACCAGTGCTCAGGGCTTCTGTTGCAGCTCTGAGCAGTAAAGCTTTTAGCATGGAGACGGAGAAGGGATTCCTGACCTTGCTGAGTAAGAGAGGAAGAGCCTCGTCCAAACCTTCAGCTGATGAGAGGCTGAACAAGCTGCTTATTCTTTGTGCCTTGAAGGGAATGGCAAAAGCATATGGTCCCCAAGCTTTCGAAATTCAGCCAAAAACTAGACTCAGGTCCAGAATGTAAAGGAAATATATGGACTAGCCTTCTATTTTCAGATCACTTGCCTTTGTCTTTTGCATTTCCACATAGGTTTCCTTAGATCTTCCTGTGTTTTTGTGAACTGTGGGAACCTGATTGCCAAGGAAATAGAGAGGGGAGATTTCAGCCTTGCTGGGATTGTTCTTGATTTGAGGTCAAGGAAGTTTGACCTAGTCATTACCTGTTCCATTTTTTAAATAAAAAGCCTCCACAAATCTACAATACCTCAGTCAAAGTGTTTGCTTCCTTCGAGCCTTCAGCTCTGAACCTGCACACCTTAAATTGCTCCTCACAGATACACTAAGGTCAGTTTGCAGGAAAACCAGCGGCCGTCACGGGGATACTCTGCCTATTCCAATATAGTTGTGTGCAAAATGCAGTGACCCCCGTTGTTCGTAGAGATAATCCACACAAAAACACACCCTAAAGCAGCCGTTTGGGAAAGGATCGGGTTTGTGGGGGGTGTTAACTCCTCCCTAATGAACTGAAGTCAGCGCTGGGCACAGTGTGGGCACTCAGACCTAGTGCAAAAACCTTCCTCCCTCCGCTTTCTAGATAGGCCAGGTTAGGTTTGGGCCCCGCAGATAGAACAGTTCAGGAGTGAAAGCAATGTTCTTTCCATGCCCGGAAAAGTGCAGTTGCTAATGTGCAGCCTTCCCAAATCCCCGTCCTGATCCTAGAGTCCCTCGGGGCTCTTCAGAAGGCCTTAATTTGGCCCTTGGGAGCCATAGGGATCACGCCTGGAAGTTGATACTGATCCTGGCCTTCCTTAGCGTTTGGATTTGGTTATATATGGGCTGGTGTTTCGGACCTTTAATGTGCTGATGCCTACCAAAACATGTCCTTCAGGGCTATAAAAAGTGTTTTCCCCCTCCACTCCTTCAGTTGTCCTTCCAGCTGCCTCCCGGCGGGGCCGTAGGCCTTGCCCGCACAGTAGTGTTGGAAACCCTTCTTGTGGGCAGCGCTAATTACAGTGCGCCTCCGTGCAGGAAATGCCTGTAGGGAGCGATTGCCCGGAGCGCCGAGCCGGAAGGCATATGTGGCTGGGTTTGAAAGGAGGGAAGTGCAACACTGGGGGTTATAATTTGCCAACCTCAAGGTCTCTGTCTTTCCTTGCAGAAAAATAAATCCCACAGGTGTGCAATACGCAGCGCTCGCCAGTGCGGAGTTGCTAGATCCACCCTCCCTCTCCTCTTAGGGAATTGTACCCGCTCTGATCCCAGTCGCGTCTCTCCCGAGTCGATACTGCCATGGCTGGTTTGCTTGGCAAAGATCACAGAATCACAGACTGCTTGAGGATGCAAGGGGCCTCTAGAGATCATCTAGTCCAACCCCCTGCTCCAGCAGGGACACCCAGAGCACGGGGCACAGGGTGACATCCAGGAGGGTTTGAAGATCTCCAGAGGAGACTCCACAGCCTCTCTGGGCAGCCTGTGCCAGGGCTCTGTCACCCTCACAGTGAAGAAGCTCTTCCTCAAATGCCATTACCCCTTGTCCTGTCACTGGCCACTACCACGAAGAGATTGGCCCCATCCTCCCTATATTCTCCCCTCAGGTATTTATACATAAAAGGAAACTTTATGAACAGACAGGTCCATGAAGGAACCTGCTTAAAAGGAGACCTAGGCACTACCTTAGCTGCTCATCCCACAAGGGATGAGCTGGGAAATGATGTGGCGCCCAGGTGTGCGGAGAGCTGCTTTTCCCAGGCCCCTCTTGTCCCTCCAGATGAGGACCAGAGGTTCCACTGGCTTTTGCTGCATGACACAGCAGGACCGAGTGAGGCAGCGAACTGGGCTGGTTAAAAGGGTTTTGTGCTCCTGCAGTCAGAGGATGGTCCTAGCGCATGTAAACAATGATGTCACCCTGGGAGCCTTTGAAACACCATTTAAGCCATTACATGGTGTGGAGCAGGGCGAATCAGCTAACCTTTTGGCCTGCCACATTTTTCCTCTGCAAATGCATGGTGTCTGGATTATTTTCATTTCATGCACATGCACTGAGGACAAGCCTCACACTCAGTTACATCAGTCTACAGCAGTAGCTTGGCTGAAGACAATTACCTATCTTTGATTTTACCTGACTGAAAACATTTGTTTTGTTACGATTCTTTATAAGTCTTGTGGTAGAATTGGAATGAGCAAAGCACTGCCTGAAACCTGCTGTAATGCCTGCACACTGTGTAAAGGTAGAGATTTCGCTGACCTTGTCTGAAAATCCAAATTTGTTTTGAGGGGAAAATTCACTGCAAGAAAGCCCAGCGACATGTAGCTACTTTCTCTCTGCCCTTCCGTTTAAGTATTCCTCTGTGAATATTCCCAGCTATATGTTGAAGGAAAGTCAGTGTATGGCCCTACCCATAGTCTGCAGCAATACCTGGTTGTGGAAGGCAGCACATACGAGCCCCCTTTCCCATTTATTTCGGTCCCAAAGACTAAAATACCATTCTGTTAAGCCTTCCAGAGGCTTGCATACTTAAACACCTTTTCCTCAGTCTTGGCAAACTTTCTGTTTAGGAAAGACTAAACAACAGTTAGGAGAGAGAGCAGGGTTTGGCCCGTTGGACTTACCTGAGGAAGGGATTGAACTGCAGAACCGGGATGCACCGGAGGAGGATTCCCAGGGCAGCAGCTCCCCTGGCTGTAATCGCAGTGCTCTTGTCTGGTGATCCTGCAGGTCTCTGGAAAAGGAAAGCCCAGTGGTTACCCTGAAGTTATTAGGAGTTGCATTAATGGTTTTATTCCTTAATCCACTGATACCTCAGGCTCCGACTCTATGCAGCCCAGTCTTCGTATAATGTATTTTTAGGCTTGGAATTACTCCTGTGTTCCAGGCTGTGCTCACATTTGGACTGTTTTCTCATGGCTTTCACACCAAGTCAAATAAACAGTGGCGGCTTCAAACTCTAGGTCACTGTAGCTCTGTACATTTTGCCTCATGTAAAATGCAGTTTAGCTTTAATAACACCCTGCCCTAATGGAAGAGAAGGGCAGGTCAAACAAAATGGCCCAATATGCCACAGATACAGGGCTGCAGGAGCAGTCAGGAAACGGTGTGTGAAACGTTCCCCCCACCTGACACCCCACAGTGCCCTCAACTGCAGTCCCCATGCGAGGGGTTGTTGCATTTGGAGGAGGGTTGATTCCTTCAAGGTGATTCCTTCTTCTGGGCTTTCCACATGAGTTTATTCAGGAATGCTGTGTAATCTTCACACTTTTCAACTAGAAAAACTTGGTTATTCATATGCTATTGCCTGTATCAGGAGCAAACTGGTAGAAAACTGTGGTGGGGGAACACATAAAAGCCCCCCAATAAAATCTGTTTTTTTACAATATATTAATTAGAGTATGTTTTTTCTCTCAGACATTAAAAAAATTGGCCTTGTAGTTGGTCTTTTTTTATTGTTATATACTTTTGAAATTTAATGTTCAAACCTGCATGGTCAAATTCCGTAATTAATTTAATTTAATTTACTAAATTCTTTTTTAAAATAAATCCTGAAGGAGCGTAATATGCCTTCTCCTGGTTACTGAAGTTGATCTCTATTGAAGTTTGTGCATAGCTGTGGTTGTCACAATGTTGTTATCATTAAAGTGCCAACTTTCCTCTCCCGATGCACTGCGCAGCGTGTCAGAGCTGGAATCCCATCTCACGGAGGGCAGGCAGCCACAAAGAGGCACTGCAACATCCCGCAAGGCTGTGAGTGCCGACTGACGCTCCCAAGAGAAGGCTCTGCCTTCTCCCATCCTAAGAACGTGTGCCACATTTTGTTTTAACATGCTCCATGATTGTATCTTCAACTTTCTGGAGGGTTTCTGCCAAAAGGACAAAGGAAGAGAAAAAGAGACTTCTTTTTTTCCAAGTATAAACCGCAGTTTTAATCTGCCAAACCTGTCCTGCGCTTCTGAGAAAATCAGGGCAGAAAAGCTGAAAAGTCTTTGCTTAAGATGAGGTTCCTGGAAAAGCTAAAACTGAATTCGTTTGGATTTCCACAGGGTCGAATTTGCATAGCTGCTGTTCAAAGCCCTCTGCCCCTCCACTGCACCGTGTCCCAGTATCGGTGTGCCTGAAAACATTTATCTTGTCCTTTAAGTAGACATGGAATTGTGGCGTCTTGTTGAGCAGCAAACCTGTGACAGTCTCCTGCCTGCCTGGGACAGTGACGTCCTTCAGTCCAGCCACTTGAGCTGGGGGCTTTGGTCTAAACCAGTCCTGATGTAACAATTTTTATATAGCAAACTTTTCTGGATAGTTTTCATTAAAAAGATAAAGGCAGCTTTCAGCAATGGGCAGCTCTCGGTCGAGAAATGAGGAATGATCATGGCAGGAGAAAGGCCTGGAGCACAGCAGCTAATCCAGAAATATGTGATGCAAAGCTGAGAGCCTGAGCAAGGGTGAAACAAACCCACTTGGAACAAACAGCCAGGTGTAATCTATAAATTGATAGTCCAATGCATGAAGGAGATGCAGAAGGTTTAGGCTGGGATTCCTGCTACAGGTTGTGGACATTTCTGATGTAGAGGCCCCGTGGGCAGCAGAGGGCAGTTAGTAATGCCATCGTTAAAACCATCATCCTTAGGGTTCAGGGTTAATTCTTCACTATGATGAATGACATAGCTAATGCCTTGCAGAGCCTGTTTCGGACTTCTGGTCTGCTCTTGTCTGGTGTTGCCATACACAGGCTCCTTAAATTTCCCCTTGTAAGATCTTTCTGCTTATCAGAGCTCTGGTCTTGACATCTGCTGGTAGTGAATGCAAAATTGTGCCAGCTGGATGCGGTGGGATGTGAGGAGAGTATCTGATATTCCCTTCTCCTTGCCTGTATCTGATGGAGGAGTGGAGAGGAATTCTGGATGTACACAGGGCAAAGGTCTCTCGCTGATGCTCTTTAATTTCGCCGCTCAAGCGGTGTCCTTCGGCGTGCATTGTAACGGTCGCCTTTGAAAGGCTGCCTGTTTTGTTTTGATTCTATATTGTTCTGAGTTAAATAGTAGGAAAAGAGAAATCTCTGCTGCCATAACATTCTCTTATAGGTCTATTCATTATAGATCCTGAGAGGAAACTGCGAGCTCCGCCGGACAATGCTCTCATATACAAACGAGCATACATTAACTTTCTGTGCTTGGGTAGTTCATTTTTGGCCATGTTTCCTTCGTGTTCTTAGGAGCACGGATTCGGGTGTGATTTTGGTTTGATGTTTCTCTATGGTCCAGACAAGCTTTCTGCTTCTTCGGTGCCTCTGCTCTTCTGCACCTCTCTTCCTCCCAGGGGTGTGGGACGATCAGCAATTTGAGGAGAAAAAGCAGCTCAGGGGCAGTGGTGGGAGTCATAAATTTTCTTTATCTTTCACTTCCATCACCAGAGAAAAAATCTTTTGAATTTTTATGAGGATATTGAGACATTTCTAGTGATGGGCTGGGATAGCTTGGTAGGTCATTTCTGAATGGTCGCAAAGGAGCTTGGTATTGACCAATGCTCTCTTGCATTAATGCGTTGTGCTCTCAGCTGTTTGGCAAGGGAAGAAAGCCAAGCAGATGAAAAAGATTAGAGCCTCGATCCGTCCTTGTTAGCCTGTCTTCTGCCAACAGCTTTGCCCTGGCTGAAGTGAGACATCTGCTCCTACAACAGAGCCCGCCCGTATGTGTAGGTTGCTGCGGGCTTCCTTGGAGGTATCCTGAAGAGCGCACACACACACACATATCCGCACACACACGGGTGCGGACACACGCGGTGTCACCCCACTTGCCACCAGGATTGCACAAAGCTTCTTGGTGGAGTTCTGACCGTGTCTTCTGGCACAGAGAAATTTGCCGAGCTGAGTTGCAGCTCCTGACTAATGGATTCCCCTGCTGGGCGCCTGCTGCAGTTAGAGGACTCCAGACTGAGAGTTTGTTCCAGTCTCCCCTGGGCACATCTGTGTCGGAGGGGCTTCGTGGAGTGCTGGGTAATGAGCCTGAGCGCGGCCCGGGTTGTGCTGACGTTCGGAAGACATTTCCGCACCTCAGAGCCTGCGGGTATCCCTAGTACCGTCGCAGCCCACTCGTCTGCTGTTGACATTCAGCCCGGCAGAGATCAGGAGCTTCTAGGTGCTAGAGTGACTGTGCTGGGGCTGAGAGGGAACACGGCGTTTATCAAGGGGGCAGAAAACCCCCTTGCTATGGGCTCGCTCGTTACAGAGCTTGCAAGCTTAGGGGACAATGACCTGCGGCTGGGCAGCAGCCAGCGAGGTTTGAAAAGCTCCTCACCTGCTCTTTTCCCTTGCCCTTTCTGTTTGCCCCATCAAACACCTTCTCAGGAGAGGGCACTGCGCTCCACGACACCAGACACCTATTCGTGTCAGCTCTTCCCAGCTCCAGGGCGAGCAGGGAGCCTCCCTCTGGACAATCCTGCAGCTCAGGCGCAGGCCTGGGAGCCGGTTTGCTTGAGCCCTAATTGCTGCTGTGCTGCAGGCTTCCTGTCTGACCTTCACTAAGATACTTATCTTATCTGTCTTCAGTTTCCAGCAGTGTATAATAGTAATTACCAACCTCACAAACATGTTGCAAGGTTAAAACCCTCTGCAAGCCATCTCACAACTAATCCTAGAAGGGCAGAATGTTAGGATTATTTTTCTTGCCATTTCAGCACTGCCTTTTCTCAGCCTTTGGTTTTTTGTTTTTTTTTTTTTTTACAAGGTCAACACCTCCCTGAACCTACAGATAGAGCTTATATATAAGTTTCCCCAAGAGACTGTCACTTTCTAAGCCCAGCATACTCCATCTTCCTTACCAAAGGCCCATAGAGAGGGGGCAGAACCATGCAGAAAGCAGTGAATGGCCACACAGATACAGGCAAGTCATGGAGCTCCTCTCCCCATGCCGGGAGGCCACACCGTTGATGCTGCTTTAGTGCATTCACATTTGCTCTTGGGGAGGAAGCGTCCTATAGCAGCAGGTCCAAAGAGTTGGGGTCTGCTGGGGTGTCACAGTAGGACAGGAGCCAACGGGAGAAGGTACATGTAGGTTCTGCTGCCCTAAAAGAGGAGCTGCAAGTCCCTGGCAATGGAGTGAGCAGGAGGCAGTAGAAAGATGCTGCAGAGACCAAAATGTCCCACTGCAGCCCTGTGTGGTGGTCAGTGGAGGTGATGGAGGTGTCAGGAGGTGCTGGTCAGACTCTGGCTGGTAGGGGAGAAGTCTGCCACACCATAGGGCTACACAGACACCTTGTGCTCTGTTGAATTAGCAGGGATCTGGTGGGTTTGTGGATGGCACTCACTCAGCTGTTCCTTTGGATACACAGGACTGATAATCTGGCACTTTCCAGATACAGTTAAGTTATCTTAGAAAGATTATTCAAGAAGTAGAAAGTTGATCTTTGCACTTAAGCTAAACAATTCATTCGCTTAATCTCTTACAGTGCTGTTTCCCTCACTTGAAATGGGACAGCATAAGTGAGTTTTCCTTGGAATATGCTATTCTGACCTTTTAATTAAGAAGAAAATGACCATTTGAAACAAAATACCTCTCCATTTTCAGTTTTTATGGCTATTATTCTATTTGTCAGCTGTGGCAATGCGTTTGCTGCGTGAACTGCAATGCTCAGGGTTCAATATCTTTGTGCTCAGGAGCAACGTATTCCCAAGCTTGTTGTCTTTGGCCTGGCTAATATTTTATCTGCCAGAGCCAATGTTAATGAAAAATTCCTGAAAAATTCCACATTTCAGCACAGCAACCCTCTGATGGGAATAACAATCTCTTCTGACCCCGTTCAAAAGCAGAGACTGGGCAGGATACAAAACTGGAGGTATTTCCAAAATCCCCTACCCAGGAAGAGGGGTCAGGTGCTTTATGTTTAATTTTTGATTCTTGCCAGCCTTTATAAATGATACCAACTGCTGGGCTTTGTGCTTCCGCTTCCAAAATCAGGATTTCTCGGAACTGACATGAATGCCATCAGCAACACGGGTCGGTGCAGCACAGATGAGCGGCCTCCCTGTGTTGTTGCACAACAGCCTCATCTCTCTGAAGCAGTCCAAACAATAAAACTCCCTCATAAGGAGCTTCTCTTAGCCGGAACTTGTCTCTGTAGAAGTGGATTTCCCCTTCTGAGACATCGCCGGTACTGGCTTGAGTCTGTGTGCCATTACACTCACAGTAGCCTACGTCCTTTGTAATCTATGGGCTCGGCTCCTCTTGGCCTGAGACAGTGCGGAAAATTAAGGTCAGTCAAATCAAGCTGTGAAATAAAAGCCTGCCCAGGAATAAGATGGCCTTAAATCACTGCTAGTGACTGCAGTGTGACAGCGCAGGGACACAGAAGGCATTAGTTTACTGCGACTTGCAGGATTGCATTCACACAGCCAGTCGTTTGGCCTGGACTACTGAGGACAAAGGAAACTCAGGGCTTACAACCAGCAGGCCTCCAAAACCACTGCAGACACCTCCGCACCTGACAAAAGGCAGGAAAGGGAGTGTAATTTATATATTCTGCTACTGTCAGAGTGGGTGTTAGTGGCTACTGTGGCCCTGGAGAGGTAGCAGAGATGCACGTGGATAAGAGCAGGCGCCAAGATGCGAGGGCCGGCACATAGGCATGATGCTGTGGAAACACCCTAGTTGCAGCCACAGGAAAACCCCATCCTGCCAAATTCTCTGCTTTGGAGCCATTCTGAGGAGCAGTTGCTATGCTCTGTCCACGCTGGGGATACCTCACTTGCTCCCTGTGGGGACAAGACCTTAGACGCACTCAGGTTCGCAGTTTAAAGGGGACTCTAAAGCGAAGGCAGTACTTGTGCCAGTCACAGCCTCGCCGAAATCATAGTCTCCGCTACAAGCAGCTTAGTTCCTGGAGTTAGCCCAGGGTTGGTTCTGATGAGAGACATCAAACATAACATACAGGAATCGGGGACAGCACATCTGGCATTGCCTTGTGCTGCAGGAATATAAATAAAGGAGCCAGCAAACTCCAGCTGCTGAGTCCTCCCTCCCGCAGCCCGACTGCCGCCCTTCGAGCCCCGGCCAGGGAGCCGAGGGTGCCGCGAGCCTCGTGGGCCGCGCAGGCTCTCGCGCTGGCCCGGCTCTTTCTTTAGCGCACAGCACTAAGAAGCAAGGGATCATAAACACTTTTTTTTCTGAGGGAGCCACGAGAGGACTGTATCCCCTGAAAATCGTGGCAGGCCAAGGCAGTGGTGCTGCCAATATTTAGAACATTTCTCTGACACGACGGTATTTTATTTTTGGAAGTATCTGATAGAAACACTCTTTTCCTGGAAAGATTCCTGCTCCTGTCTCCTCCCCCGCCTCCCTGTGCCTGCTGGTGCCAATATTTCTGTTGCAACTTCCTTGCTCCCAGCCATTTCCTACTATGGATCTGCTCCCCATGCTGCTGCGGCTGCTACTCCAGGTTGCACCCTGCATTGTTCTGGTCTCGAAGGAGGCGGATGTCAGAGCTTGATTCTCTTGCCCTGCAAAGGCACCTTGGGCTGGTTGAGATGTCCTAGGACAACCCTGACAGCTCCTAGCTCACACGGAGGAAGGACACAAGCATCTCAGCAGGGTCCTGTGTCTGCCTGCCCTGCAAGGATGTCTCCAATACCCATATAAAACCTTTCAGTTGATGCCTGTCCTCTTTCTAGCTGCAGCGGGATCAGAGCACATTGCAGTGCTGCAGCTAGAACTAGTCTGGCTGGTGCAGAGAACTGACAGAGCTCTGCACGCAAGAGCATGAGGAGCCATCTAATTATAAGCAGCATCTTGCCCCTTCCCATCCAGTGCTCCCGTCCAAGTGGAGCACTGTCCATCGGTGCTTTTCAGTCCATCAGACTGAATCACAGTCCTAGCAAGTGATAGGCACGACCTTCACCCAGGCAAAATTCAACATGAAGCCAGAAGTAGAAGCTCAGAGCTGAGAGTTAATAAGAATGGCAGCGCTCAGAGAAAAATCCATCTTCATCACTTTTAACAAAATCATTATGCAGAGCAGCTGTGGAGAAAGACTTCGCCAGCACTTTCCTGATTAGTGCAGAGCACTGAGTTTAGGTGCTGGTAAAACAGTGGAGGTCAAATTTACTATGGAGGGCAAAGCCCAGTGATTCATTTTTCCTTATTCTTTACAGTTACTTTTCACCTTGAAGAACAAAAGGGCCTAAAGACAGAAAATGTTTGTTCTTGAGCCTTGCCAAAGCCTTATTTTTTTAATAAGCCATCATTAAAATCTGGGCCCGTTGCCTCGACAAAAGAAAAGAATATATTTGTGTATACTTAGGAGACGGGAAAAAGACTGGGAGCCAGGCCTGGTCACAGATAAAGGAATTCCGGACATTATTCCTTGTGCTCCTAGGGGTTGTGACATGGGATTTCCTTTCAAAGTGGTAAATAGCCCCACAGTTGTTGTACAACAGGGTGGAGCGGTCAATGGTTTCTTTAAAATGGGAAGAGATGAAAGCACTTTATGAGAAGCAAGAGAAGCTGAGCCCATGTGTGCGCATTGAACCCCGCAACCTGGGGGACGGCTGTGAACTCAAAGCTGGACGCTCCTGCGTTTCCATCGCCGCTGAGCTCTGCTCTGGGTTGTGCTCGCAGGGAGTTTTAGCTCTGAAGAAGGAGCTTGTCAGCACTTTGAGGGTTGCTCCTGGGTCTACGGGCAATGGAGCTTGTGAAAGAACATCTTCAACTTAGGGAGGTTCCTAATGCTTTGTGCCTTTTCCCACACATAGGGGAGCTGGATGAGGAAAACATGTGAATCACGGGACTAGGGAGAACCTTGAGCTGATTTTATGTCTGAATCCGAATACAGAACAATTTCCCTTCCTCCTTCCTGCATCTGTCCTAGAGGGTCAGCAAAGCCTGCAAATCCTAAACATCACAGTTCAAGCAGGGCTCAGTGAGAAGGGGAAAGAGGCTTTGAATGTTACTGTTCTCCACATCCCAGGATTCAGGTCTTCAATACTAAATGTTCCCTGAAGAGAGCATCACAACAGAGAATTTAACAAATTGCAGTGAATAAGACAGCCAGGAAAGGCTAGAGAGATTGTGGAGTCCTGGCTGCGTTCAACCCACAGGACAGAACACGAGCTGGTGGCCAGGAGCACAACTGATGCGAGCCAGGCGCAGAGATCGCACCCAGACATCAGCACATCTGCTCTGGGGGTGCAGGGCTGGTCACGGAGCAGGAGGGCACCCTCATGCACTGGTGACATGGATCGTGTTTTCTGAGCCACATAGCAGATTCCTGAGTCATGCTTTCTTGATATCCTGGTAAATTCACATTAAATCTCTTAAGATGAAATAGATTTTCATGGCTGAAATCCAAACAAGCAAAACTCATTGAAAATAAACAAACAGAAATCCTTTAAAAGGACTTTAGAAAGCTCAGCAGACCCAATGCTTGGTTCAGGAGCTCATAACTTGAAAATAGCCCAAATGTAGAAGAACATCAAAATTGAACCACCACCCTCTTTCCCGGTGGGGTGTGAGCACAGGGGATCTCATGTTTTTGTTCCCAGCAGTGGAAATTGCCCTGCCCACTGCCACGGTCTCTATCTCGGGCTGCAGGGTGGATCAGCTCATGGCAGTTACAGCTTTCTCCCCACCAGGCTGGGTCGCAGTTTTTACCTCTTTGAGTCCTGCTCCTCCAACTTGCTCTCACTGTTCTCCTAGACCGATGTCACAAGTAACTCAGTAGCTCCTGGGAACAGGGACTTCAGGATGGGTGCGTGGCAGGCAGTTTTACTCTCAACACCCCCCCCACCCCCCTTTTTTTTTTGTTTTGGATCCACTGACCTTGTAGTAAAACCCCAATGAAATGCTTTGCAATCTTGCTAAATGCTGTCTTTATTCTTAAGGCTCCTGTATGAACCACTGTTATGCAGTTAATGCTGTGCAGTTGTTTCTACCCTAAGACATTTTAGCCGTGGGTTTACAACTTGGCATCTGAGGGCTCAGCCTGAAAATTCATCTTTGTTTTCGTACTCTCCCCAGCAGTCTGTTTTAAATTGATATAAACATTTCAAAAGCTTAAGAGTGCAACAAAGTGGTTGGCCTCCCTTTCCAGCTGGAAAACCAGCATGTTTCTTTGAGTCAAATATCGCTTGTTGTTGGCTAGACTGGTGGTTGCTCTCAGCTTGGCTTGGTCCCGCAGATTCAGGCGCCTGCGCAAATATAAGGCAAATCCAGAGCAAATTCAAAAAGCACCTTTACTTGAGCGTGTACCGTTTGCTTTTCCACGTATGACATGTCTTTGTGGTGGGCTTTGCTTCCCAGTACGTATCGCACACAAATACCACCGTCTTCAGCAGGAGGCACTAGGATTGCCTCTTGGTTTTCTTCAGTAGGGGGAGGATTCCCTCAGTAATAGAGTCCACATCTGCCAGGCCAAAATTCATATGTTGTGCTAAGAACTGTGCTGACTGATGAAAGCGAGCGGGAACAGACCTCTCAACGGATCGAGGAAAGACTCCAGCTCGTGATTGCTCTACCTTGATAAGCTGTTTGCTTTCTCTGCAGCCTGTCTCAGATCTGGGTTTCGTTGCTGGGATTAATCCTCTGAACTCTTAGCACAGCAAATCAAGTGTGGATTCAGTATGGCAAGAAACCCTATTAATTGACTGTGCATTTGCATTATTCTTTCATCTCCTGCCGCGGGTCTTCTCTTTTCCTGAATCCAAGTGGTGACATATTTCTTTTTTTGGTGACATTAAGGTTTCCCTTTGCTTTCATTCACTGCTCACTTAACTTTCATGATTCTCTTTTCTCTTAATCATTTCCTTATAGATCTGTGTTTCCTAGCAGGGCTTCTGTTACACACACGAGGTAGTCAGGAGAGAGCTGCAAAAACAGGAGGTGCTTTCTTCATTTAATTGCTTTTAGACTCATATTTGTTGACTTTGTTAACTATCTGGCACGAAAACTAATTTTAGTCTTCAAAGGACACCTTCACATTTTATCTATGCATGGGAACTACAATAAACTCATGGGATGAAGAGCTGAAATTTTTAGGAAGACACAACAGTGGTGGCTTTGCCTCTACTCTCTTTGTAATCCATGGTAAAAATATAATGAGTTGGGGGGGCAGTTATAGCAAAAAAGATTTCATTAGGAAATTACAACACCGCAAAATTTTATGCAGAGCAGAGCAATGCCAGCACCTTGTCACCGAGAAGCATGTGGAGGATGTTGGAGACACCATGTTCCTTGGCGGGATTGTGCTTCCAAATCTGCGTATTCCACTACAGGGGACTGCCCTAAATATCTGACTATTTTTAGACAAGTGTTTTTCTGTTACGGCTTTTCATAATAATCATCATTAAAAAAAAAAGAAACCTTTGAAGGATTTTTGTTTTATCCCTATGCACAACAGGGATTAAAATAAATAAATACGTCTTAAATATTTAGTCAGGAAGAGAGAAGAATTTCCTGCCCAGCTTCTGCTAAATAGCGTAGGTGGCTTCAGCACAAACAGGGCTTGCTCGTGGGTACCCGGCACTGTTTGCTTTTCCTGTGAGTGACTGCAGTGGAAGAGCTTTGAAACTGGGACGCCCCGAAGCAAATCCTTCACTTCCCCCCGAAGCAAGGAGAGAAGGGCCATTTCCAGAGGGTGACCTGCTCCCTGGCTACCCATCCCACCTGTCTCCAAAGGGACTTGTTGCAGCCATGGGGGCTGGAGCAGCGGGAAGGACACAGCCGGCAACATGACGGCACGGGCAGGGCTTCGCACCAACACCGAGGGCCAGGATTTGGCCCTAAAGAATCCGCTCCGCTCTTTAGGAGAGCTCCGCACTGGGTGCGTCTCCCACCTCTGCCCCTTCCCAGGGCTTCCAGGCAGCTGTACTGAGTCCCAGCGGTGGTTTTTGCTCCCAGCCTTCCCAGGTCACTTTGGCTGAGCTGGAAACCAGCGGGGGAAGTGGAGCTGGGACTTTTGTCAACAGGCAGCCCTGCTATGCGGATTCACTCCATAGGCGCAGTGCTAATTCGAAGCAGATTCCTGCTTCGCCACGAGCAGAATTCCTCCCGAGGCTGCCATCAAAAACATGATGTCACAGCTGCGGAGCGGCCCGACAAACAGGGAGACGCGGGGTCAGGCGAGGGGAACGGCGCGGCAGAGCCCGCCAGGCAGGGATCGAAGCCCTGTCCTGTGGCTCGGTGCAGTTTGTCATTAAGGAGGATTTCACAAGCGATTTGAAACCGATGTCCCGGCTCTGATTGATTGAGACTTTGCAGCTCCCAGACCAGGTCTGGCCAAGCAGCACACAGAGGCTGCCAATGACCACGGCCGAAAACCACCCGGTGCTGAGCGACTGTGACAGAAACGGCGTCGGGTTTTCAAGGAGCTCGTTTGGTTCCCTCTGCCCATCTCAAGCAAACAACTTTTATCTCGTCGCCCGAAATAGCAGCCTCCCACCCTTCAGAGCAAACTAAAAATAAGAGTAAAAAGCAAAGCCTCCTGAGAGTCACACAGGAGAAGAGGAGACAGGGCTGATCGAAAACAGATTCTGGTGGCAAGACCAAAGGCGGTTTCGGGCCATTTCTTCTTCATGGGAAAAGTTAAAAAAAAAGGGAGAAAACATTCACCCCTCAGAGCAGGTTTCACAGTCACTTAGCTTTTGCCCTGTGGTGACATGTACGAACCTTGTGGTCCGCTCAAATCCACCTCCTGGGGCAGAGCAAGGCCGGCTGCCCTCAGCAGGGGCTGGCTCGCCGGCTTCCCTCTGCGTCAGGCTGACACGAGCCACACGCGGCTGCGCGATCTGGGGGTACTCTTGTTCTGCCTCACCATAACCATCCACCTTCCCCGTCCTGATGTGGACTCCAGGCCTCTCTCAGCCCTCCATTGGCCTCTGCCTTCTGCAGGTCAGTGATTCATCACACAGGGGGACGCAGATGTTCCTTCCCGAAAAGTGTTTCCATAGCGCTTAATGGTTTTCCTAGAAAAGAGAGCTGGGGTGGAGGGGTGAAGGGAAGGAATTCACTACTGTGCAGAAAGCCTGAGATTAAGTGTTCCTGGGTTCCCCTGGGGTCAGCGTGATGCTGCTTACACAATCCCCTGGCACAGAGTGGCAGCGATCGGGAGCAGTGGCCAGGGTGAGCAGGCTGTGTGGAGGTGCAAGGATGCATGGACCCTGCCCAGAAGCAGGTCAGCAGAAGCAGGCTGACACAGAGGTGCTATCTCATCCTTTCCTCATATGAAAGATGCTTCAGGCCCTTCATCATCTTAGGAGCCCTTCAGTGGACTTGCTCCAGTAGCTCCATGTTCCCCTTGTATTGGGGAACCCAGAACTGGACATTACTCCAAGTACTCCAGAATCCTTCTTCAATCAGCTCTTGCTTCATCAACGACAGCTACAGTCCCCTTCTGAAGCCTAGTTTGTGAGCCTGTTCACTCCAAATGTGAGAGCAACCACCTTGCCTTTGAGTCTCATCAGTGCTGAGGTAGTACCAAAGAAGGCTGGAAGGGGAAAGGACCTGTTAGCCAGGTAAGACCCTGGTAGACCACCTAAGCAGAGCAGTGTGGCATTAACACTGCCCTAAATGTGGCAGCTGAAACACTTAAAGATTGCTTCATGTAGGTCACCAGCAAATGTTTTCTGAAGGACATCTCCTAGCACTTTATCTGGTCTAATTTTAAGTATTCCTAAAGATAGGGCTGGCATCATTGCTTCCTTTGGGAGAATTACACAGGCTGATATAACTCAGCCTTGGGAAGATTTTCTTTTCTCTTCCTAGACTCTTGCCACTTGCAACAGAAAAAGCAGATGAATAGCTGCCCGCAGTATCAGATGTCCCGTGTTTCCAACCTTCTTGACTTTTATTTACCAAACTGTTATTATTGTAGTACCTAAGGGTCCCAGGGCAATGTGTGTGTACGAAGCTAGCGTTAGATCAAGCCAGAGGGCTCTGGGTCTTCAGCTTTAGACAAGGTGGAAGTGTTAGGCAAAGAGAAAGAGAGTGGGCATTAAAAAAGCAGTGACATTTTGCCTGGGTTAAGGAAACGCAGCTGCTGAGCCAAAATTCTCTGTATGAATAATTGCTGACACCTGAGACATCAAATTCAAGATACAAAACAGAGATCCAAATGCTTATACTTAGTAACCTAAGTTTTCCTTGACCTTTGGGCAAGTGATTCTTGACTGAACATCAAAGAACACGGAGAAAATAATAATTTCCAGTATGCAACTTCTCTTTTCCTAAAAATCTCAGTAGCACTGCAAGATTTCCATCTTCAGTGAACTTGAGCCACCAACCTAGTGGCAGGGCCAAGTTTCCTTATTCTTTGTCTTGCCACTGAACAGGTTCCTTCACCGAACCAGGCATCCATTGAAGGTTCATGCTGCTGAGTTCAGGAGTGTGTTGATCTTATCTAGGTGGAGTTTTCACAGACCCCAGTAGAATGAAGGACCATTTTATTCAGTCTCCATCTTAAGCCTCATGCAACTCTACCAAAGCAGCAGACGAAACAAGGAGCAAGGCTGGGGAGCCACCAGTTTAGTCCGCGGATGGTAGAACAGGGGTGCGCGTGGGAAGCCTCCTCCCTTCTCATATGTGTTGCCAGAGGCTGATCACCATCAAAGTCCTTACCCGGCAGCTGTGGAAATGCATTTTTTTCCTGAGCTAAACTTGTTGGGATTTCATAACCCCTCTCCTCTTCCTCTGATGCCATGTATCTTTAGGATATCCACCTTACACTTTTCCAAAGAATTTCTTCAGATCCTATTGCCGTATGGCACTGTTCATTATTTCAATGGGCTCAGTAATTTGAAACATTGTGCTGCACTTAAGTATTGCCATCGGTTGCATGCAAAATATCTCCGTTAATGCACGTTCTGGCTTAGAATTTAAATAGCCAGATTAGGTTAATTTAAACGTTACGATCCCTTGACAGCATTATAACTATGTGTTATATATTTATACATATAAATGTATCTATATAAGCCTTGTGGGATTATACAAATTCAGGGATGATTTGGGGTAAATTCTGGCCATTGCTTTGATATGTGTGTTACAGACAAGTGAAACTGCAGAATGGCCTTGAGATACTGTCCTTTTCTCTCTTCCATTTGTTTCTGATTTCTGCAAGTGTCATTGCCGAGACCCCCACAATGCCAGGGCTCTCCTTCCGAAACACGTGTGACTGCTAGAGACTATCACTGAAGGCTGATTCATGATTGTACTTTGGAGACGAGGAGGATGAAATTAGTTTCTGAAGGTAGCAGTGTGCTTTGGGCGCCTGCAGGACCAGACAGCAGGGAAGATTATAGGCATGTGTGAAACAAGAATCACGTTGACTCCTGTCAGAAGTTTCATTTCACCCTGGTGGCCTCTCCTGCGAGCATCTTTTCGGGCCTTCCTTAACATTCCATGTTGCCAGCCTAAAGTCTGACCTCTACTGGCACTAGGGATGAAGTATTAACCAGAGCACGTCCGGGCTGTTGCCTTGTCTCCTGGACACTGAAGGTGGTTTCTGGCTTTGAGAAGAACAAATTCCATGGCATTGATCCTCTCATCTGCCGTACTAACAGAGTGACCTGCAGGTAGCTTTAATTTTGCCTTGCTACCCAGGAAATGTTCTGTCTCCAGGAAATACTTCTATGTTGAAGGACCTATTGGATATATTCCCAATCTGCCAAAAGTGTGTAATAAGGTCATGATTGACAAGTAAACCAATATTACTGTTTCATATCCACACTGAAAACAAAATTACTGTTTTGAAGGATTTGGGGGAATTTAGTGATTATTGTCACTTAACTATTGAAAGATTAGAAAGGCACAGAACTATATAGCAGACCTATTAGAAACCTTCTCTACCAATGTTCTAACATAAAAAGGCCCTTCTTTTTAATGAAAAAATCATCTTGAAGAGCTTTATTCTCACCCAGAGCAAAGGCAACCACTTTACTGCAGTTTAAAAGTCCAGTATAAATGTTATAACTGGGGAGGAGCAGGAGAGAAATCGTTCCTTGCATCAATAGAGATTTACTGCTTGTTCTTTCACGAGACGTCCTGGCTTACATCAAGACAGTTTTCTCTAGTGACTGATTCCTTCTGTGAGCAGGTTAGGGAATAGTTCTTGGAATGGAGTCAGTGCAGCAATTGCTTTCATTATTTACAGCTGTACAAAACAAATAAGTTTGAAAGAAATATAAGAGAGGTGCCAAATTCACTGCCATTGATGTGTGAGTAAACACAGTGTTTAGAGCTGTGCTAAATGACACATGTGAAGTCTGCGAGTTACTGCTGTTGACTTTTCAACCTCACATCATCTCTAATAAATGAGCTAATCTGCTAATAGCTACTCAAAATAATAAAGTAATTAAATTAAAAGAGTTTTAAAATATTCTTTCCTTAGTATCCAAAACTCACTGCATACAAATTATCCTCCATAGAGCAATTCTGGGTAAATTAAAGGGATGAATGTAGTGTTTTGACAAGCAGGAGTCATAAACTGGTCCATGATTTACTGTCTGTAGCTATGGAGAAGTACTGAGGTAGCATGCTGCAAAATGATCTATTCATGAATACACAAATGGTCTCCCAGGAATTCACCTGTGGTGACAATTCTGTGCTGACAAAGTGACATCAGAATGCCTGGGAAGGACCTGGTGGAGACCCATTGCACAGTCTTCCACTTTGCCATTTTATTAGCCAGCGCTCTGTAGGAAGGAGAGAAATCTTGGCCAGATTCACTTGCAGATCCATGCTAGGTCATGTCTGAAGACAGAGTAGCAATAAATCCTCATTTGTTGACTCGTGTGGGAAGAGTTGAAGGGCAGGCAGAATATATGCTATGGTGGATTGCAGTGACCGAAGACATGTTCCTAGGATAGCACTGGGAAAGTGGAGTGTGAGTCTTCCTAGGGATTTTTTTAGATGATTGGTAATAGAAAGGTCTCTATTGACCTCCATGCAGTTGGGGCCGAGCCCCAGGATTGGGGAACTAGGGCAGACTCTTGGGCTGGCTGTTCCCCATGCTGGTGATCTCCATGTGCCCTTGTTCGTCCTTGGACTAGAAGCCTTGTCTGAAGAATGTGCCCCCTCCTCATGATGGTCAAGTCGAGGAAGAATGAAAACTATGTCTGGAGCTCCTGTGAAGTAATCCTGTCTGGGAATCATTGGAAACACTTGCATCTGTAGCCCTAAAACTTTTTCTCAGGAAATCATGCTGGGGCAGAGGCAAAGATAGTTTCATAGCCTACATTTTTCTTTTTCCTGTGAAGTCTTCAGTGCATAGCATGATTTCTCCTCCTCTCTCTCTCCCACCGGGTCTACATATCTGATAATCATGGACACATGCCAGGTCTCCTCTTTCCCAGAGGAATTGCCATCATTTGGATCAAGAAATAGTAACATTCCCAGATTTTTTTTTCCATTGACAGAAGATTAGTGCATTTCCTAAATACTTTACACTGTGCTTGAATGCATGGCAGATAATAGCAGATGTTGCCACCTCCTTTCCCAGATCTCATGTTTGTTTTACGGCTATAGATCTAAATCCTGGGCTTGTCATACAGTTACAAGGAAAGGACACGTCCTCTCTCTGCATGACTCAGTGTAGGCACTGTAGCAATATCTGTCATTCTTCAGGACTCCACACTCTGCAGTGTCAGACAGAGAACAATGGCTCTGATTAATGAGCTGCTGCCGCTGAAGACCAAACAGTTTTGACCTAGAGTTGCTTTCTGTGGCCTCTTTCCGTAACTGTGCAACTGATACAGTGATCCAGATGATGCAGAGCCAAGGAAGCACATGGCATCACACGCTCAGGGTGTTGCCTCTGAGCAGGTGGTGTTGAAATCCAAAGGTTAGATTTGGAATAGAGAAAAACACAGTAAAGTTCCTGTTAATTAACAGGGGGTTTCTAAGTTTCAGCACACGGAGCAATCAGGCGACCTTGCTGAAGGGTTTCTGTTGATTACAGAAGGAAGCCAGAGCAACCCTGTGCCACTTCCCAGGAAATGCTGATCCGTCTACAGGCATGGAAAGCCTTGTAGGAACAAATCTCAAGAGAAAGGCCAATGTCTTATCTTTAAACACTTGCTCTACTTAGCAGTTGTTTTTACTGTGCTAGGGTAGGTGTCTCCTCCACTTGAGACTAATGATTTAATTTTTTGCTATTGTCATCAGGAACATTTACACCCAAATTACTGTCCCCTCACTAAGCCACACAAAACTTCTATTAGCGGAGGGCAGAGGACAAGAACGGGTGTGAACTACTCCCCTTTCTCAGGATCGAGCTAAACAAATACTAGCTCCTCTCACTTGGAAAATCAACAAAACCATGAAGCCTGCTGCTTTGCCAGCAGAAACTCCTCTTGGGTTAAAGATAGCACTGGACTGCCCTGGGAGTTAGCCTTCTCTCCCCATGAGCTTGTGATTGTTAATTTAATTTTGTTGAGTTTTGTAGGGATGGAAGCTCTGACTCTAGCCTCCAACTTGCTAGTTATGTTCCCACACACACAGGATTGCTGCTGCAGACCTGTTCTTGGGAGTTCCTGGGTATTTCTGGGTGGGAATCAACAGGAAGATAGGATTCTTGCAACCATATCCCAGAACGAAACAAAGAAAATAGTAAGTGGATGAGCCATTTTTCCTTAAAAATAATTTTACTTAAATAACAGCAAATGTTGCAGTGCAATCCAGGGAGGCAGAAAACTCCAAGCATGCCAGTTGCCAAGGCTGTACCAATAACATCCTTTCCCCTGGTTCCTTCCTGTTCCAAAGGAGAAATTCTCTCAGAAAGAAATTCTGGGCTTTGGGCACCTCACTTATTTGGTTGAATCCCTCCAGAGGCCCAGCTGGCAGAAAAGAGGGCAAATGGATCAATGAGCAAATGAGCCCAGGCCCCTGGACAGTGGCAGCTAGAAGCAAACTGCCCACGCAGCAGGGATTGGTTTGCACTTGGCTGCCCTGGCAGAGCTGGAGCACACACATTTTCCAAAGATAGGCTTTTCAGGGTGATTGTTTTTTCCCATTACAGTCAGGGCTATTTTTTGGAGGTGATTAAACATCTGCTTCCATTGTATTTGGTTCTGCAATTGTGTTTGCTCTGGGAGAGCTATAAACCAATATGCTTTCTCTGCTTTTTTTTTTTTTTGGTGGGGCGTGTGTGTGTGCAGAGTCTACCAATTTGCTGGCAACCTGCTCTTGCATCTCTGTGTGCTTTGGTTTCCTGAGCAAAGGTGGAAGGGCTATCTTGATTTTATTTTGTCCACTGCCTTTTAATGATTTTTCTCAAATTTGCTATTATTGTGGAAGTATCATGTAACCAAGATACACAAGATACACAGTCTGAGTATATGAGGAATAGCTTGCTTACCAGCCTCACAAAATAGGTGGGTTTGGAAGGGACCTCTGGAGATCGTCTGGTCCAACCCTGCTCTTCATGGAGGGCCACCTAGAAGAGGTTGTCCAGATAGTCTAAACCCTTAACTCATCTCCTCCTTAGAAAAACAGTAAACAGAGGAGGAAGTCACAGTCCTTGTACACTGAGCACTGTGCAGATGCATAGGAAAAAGAAGAGTGGTGTAAATCTTTATGGGCAAGTTAATTATTAACTTCAACATGCAGATGGGGAACTGAGACTTGGGAGATCAAGACCAGCTCCATGAGCAAATCATGGAATAAGAGAGAAACAGTCAAACTGCATCAGAGCTCAAGGGTCTAGACCCTCAAACACCTCCTACGAAACAACCCTTTCCTCACCCGTCCAGCCCACCACAGGGGCCCTTGCCCTTCTGGTTGCCTCCTCAGCTATCACGTGGTCTCACACAGCACTCACTAGCTGGTAGAAAAGAAGAAATCTGGGGAGTCTGCTCCTGACTTACAGCCAGGTTGTTCAGCATAAGAGCATCCCTTCTTGGCTGGGGGGGTCAATCCCAGCAATGACATTTCATTTAGAAACAAAATACATTTTAGAGACCATGAGTCATTTCATCACTACCAATACCTAAGTCTAGAGGAATCAAGAGTCATATGTCCACCTCCCACCCAAAGTTGCAACAAAAAAGGGGAAAAGTGAGAGGAGAGGTGGCTCTCTCTCCTGTGTCACTTAGTGTTGTGGGCACAGAGTGGTTGGGAGAGGCTGAGCTGTCATCAGCTCTTCTCTGGCAGGGAGCATCGCTACTCTGCCCTGCTGGCGACCGGGCCCAGGCGTGCCATGGACAGAGGGAGCCCCGCTGATTCCACAGAGTCCTTCCCAGAGCTCAATTGTGATCTTGGTCCAGCCTCTAATTTGCAAAAATGCTTTCAGCTTTGCACAAAATATTTAAGTTGCTTGAATCTAAGCAAGGCTTATCGTTAAGAGCATTGCCCATCTCGTGCCAGCAAAGAAGAAATACTTTTTAAATACCATGTTTGTACATCTCCCCTTCTCCTGCTAAAATCAGCTCTGAAACTTGGACTTCCAGTCCATTCTAATAAGCCCTGACATCAGCTGTCACTATGTACAATACCGAGCAAGCCCTTCTAAGTCCTCTCTTTAGGATACCTACTGGATAGCTAAAGTGCCTAGAGGCTGCTTAAAGGAAGACTGTTTACAACCAGAAATAGAGATTAAAATAAATTTTTAATTGATGCTTAGCAATGGTGCTTGCACAAGCAATCAGACATGAGCTTAGTGTGGGAGGGATCTCTCTCTGCCAAGTGAGATAGAGCTAGAAATCCTCTGATGGAGAGGTGCGGGAGGTCACACATTACCCTCTGCGTGGATCCTCCCTGGCTTAATGTTGGCTGTGCTACAAAATCAGATTATCACAGGAGAAATGGTTTAGACAGTGTTTTCTTCTCTGGATAATGTATCAGTCAACTATTCACGTTTCACTCCCAAAGATTCGAGTAGTAGTGCTGTGTTTGAGGTTTCACTGTCAAGGAAAGAATGGTTAAACTAACTCTAAGAATAAGTTCTCAGAAATAGCCCCTAAAAATTACCCTGAGTCAAGACAGACCCTCAGCCCAGCCTCACCTTTAGCCTGGTCACACTAAGCTCATGAGTTGAGCTGGCTTCCAGAGCCAGTTTGGAGGGCAGACCCTACCACGAGGCTCTGCAGGTCACTTCTCGGGAGGAGGCTGTCTTAGTGGACTGATTTGGTAACAAGATCTCCCAAACATCCTATCCCAAAGCACTGCAGCAGGTGAAGTGGCAGCTTCACAAGGTGACCAGCGGGTCCAGGCATCCTGCTGCTCCCCGTGGCTTTTCTACCTCTTTCTGCAGAGCGGATCCAGTTCGTGATGCTAATGACGTGACTGGCGCAACTGCTTGTTTTGAGTTTTATGACCCTCATAGTCCTAGAGCAGCACCAAAGTTATTCGGCAGGGAAAGAAGAATATTATTTTAGGCCCAGACGTCGTAACTGGAGCTGTGCAAGCAGAGATGCCTGTTCCAGCGAGACCCTGGCCAGCAGTGTGGATCTCTCAGCCCACCCCAACCCACTGCAAGCCGGTTGTAGACCCAGGGTTTGCTGGGTGCTACCTCAGAGACACGTCCCTCAAGTGTGACTGCACGCAGAGCGCAGGAACCTCAGTGTCTGCGCTCTGCCCAGGACCTCGCTGCAACACGGGTTCCCCTGCCACTGCTGACCAGTGCGAAGGAAACTGACCCGAAAGCAGTGTCCGGGTGCAGCAATTGTGGAAAACAAGAGGCCGTGCTGCCAGGCTCGAGGTGGCCCATGTGCCTGCTCCTCTTCGCAGGAAGCCGCGTGCAGAGCCCCACACCTGCCCAAAGCCCTCTGCCTCCTCAACTATATAAAACAAATACACAAGTGGAGCAACTCCCTTTCCTCTCATCCAACAAGCCCTGGGGCTGTCCCTGGCGCTGCCTCTGAAAGCAAAGGCCAGCACTGAAGGGACCTGGGAAGTACAAGAGTTTTGTGCAGCATCATCCTGCTGCTTTTGGCATTGGAACGTGCTGCCCGAGCGCAGCCCAGCCTCCCCCCCCAGCATGGCCTTCAACCTTTTTTCTTTCCATCCCCTTGGCGTTGGCTCTGGCCTGGCTCAAAGGGCCCATGCCGTGTTTATAAAACCCCTCTGTCCGCTGGCAGCACCGCCGAGATGCGTGTGTGGCGCAGGAATTTCTGCCCCTGCTCTCTATGGGGTAGGAAAGCACTGCTATTACCCTTTGCTTCTGCTTTTCTTTAGCTCCTGAGGCCAAAATAAGCTCTGTGAGAGAAGTAGCTCAGAAATATAAACAAAATAATTGAAAAACACTTTTTTTTCCTTGTAGAAAAAGTGGCTTCAAGTATTATAAAAGGGACCCCATTGCTCTGCAGCTGCGTGAGCAGCTCGGACCTAACGGCAGCTGCTGCACAGCCCTCAGCTACCATCACCCTCCCTCCCATAAGGGAAGCTCAGCCCTGTTCAAAAGTCCATCTCAAGAGAGCAACTAAGCCCCCCCCAAGCCCTAGCAACAGTTGAAGGCACAAGAGGAACCAAATCTGAGCTTATTATAAACACAATTTTTTTAAGTCGAGGCAGCACTTGACTGAAGTCACAACATACACAGTCTGAGGTGCGCCACGATACTAGCCGTGTCCTCAGAAAACTATGTGGGACCAAAGTGACCAGCTAGCTAGTGAAAAGCTACTCAAAAAAAACATTTCCAAAGCTATTGGCCATACGGACCCTCCAAGAGGAAGGAGCTTGTATTGGCCCACGTTGCATCCTCATCCTGCAGCAGGCCCTGGAGCTAGGCCTGCAGCAGCATCAGCCCCACAAAATGGTGCAGTGCGTCAGGTGCCCATGGAGATGGGCAATGTTGTGAGCAGTGGTGAGGACTGAAGTCTTCGCTGAAGTCCGTGGGAAGGATCAGTCTGCCTTCAGGAGGAATCTCCCCATGTGGTTTCTGGGCAAAGTCTCCTTTGGGCAGCTGGTACCATGAGATATTGGCACGTCATTTCTGATGGCAGTTCAAGGGGCTCATAGACAAAACCAGATTGTCCAAAGTGGAAGAGATTCACTTTCCTCTCTAAGCGAATATACAGGGCAAAGAGAATTTCCCTTGAATCCAGAAAAAGGGAGATGAGAGGAGATGGGAGGTGGGAGGCAAGAAAATCACTGTTTTATCCAGTTGAAAAGTTAAACCCTCGTGTTTCTCTTTTTGTTAGATATGTTATCATCGCTGTTCTGCTGAGAATAAAGCCTCTGTTATAAGCTCAGCTGAAGATTTTTGGCTTATCAAATTCAAGGCAAAGTAGAAGATATAGATGTGAGGAGCAGGAGGGGAAAGAAAACATAAGGCTTTAATGTCATAGCTTTGGAAATTGAGATGCTTATCTAAGCCTGTTTTGTCCTTTCCTTGATTATGTTACTTTGAGTTTGTACAAGGAAACCAGCCTAGCCAACCTCACTTCTGTTTCTTCTCAGTTCACTCTCTGAAAATTATATCATCACAGATGTACACTCAGATATTCGTCTCATTTAGGACAGTTTCACGCTCAACTTTCTGAAGCTGGCTATCAGGAGGACTCAGAATGCTGAATGTGCTGAATTCAGGCCCAGAAAGCAGCAGCTCGATGCACAAGCCAAACCCCACGCTGGTGTTGGCGGACACGACCTGCTCTCCAGGCCCTGCATATGACCTGTGAGGGGCCAGGCAGGTCACATCGTTTTTTTTTGTGCCTTGAACAGAGTAGCAACAGTGTCGTATGCTGTTTGGGAATGGCTTATGCATAAACTGTGCATTAATGCAGTGCAGAGCAAAGTAAAATTGTATTTGCAGTCTTGTTCTGCTGCTGCAGGACTGTTCAGGAAACACCTTCTGAGCCAGATGTTATGTTGATAGTGACCCTCATCATTAAAGACTTGATGTCCTTGTCACACTAACACTGGTGATCATGTCCCAGACACTACTGCAGATTTGCCTTGAAACATTCTACCAGAATATAACCATAGTGACCTCAAATAAGGCAGTTTGCTATTTAGTTCAAATGCATTTTTTGTGTATATTGCTTTGGAAAACATTTGGCTTTTGCTTTACTTTTAATGTATCTGATTCTTTGCAGATGTTAACTGGAAAGAGTTGCTGCCCCAAACTTTTGCATTTTTTCTTCTTCCATTGATTAAAATGTTATTAATTTAAATACTAATTACTAATCTTGTACATCAAATTATTTCCCAAAGACACTTTTGAAGTTAGTTTGTTTTTTTCAAATTGCAATAATCCAGTGATACAGCCAAATCTGAATAAATACAGATCAGCAGAAATGCAGGTGCTAATGTTAGGGAAGGGAGAGATGAATAACAGAATGAAAAACAAACTAAAGGGAGCTCACTAGGTAGGCTCAACTGAATTGCCTCAATATAAATAAAAACCTTGTCTGGGCCTCCAAATTGGGCACTAGTTACAAAACAAAAAGCTTTCTCAGCAGTGTTGTGTCTGTTCAAAACATGCTGAATAGCCTTGCCTAATGATGCCTTTTCTTTATTTGGGTCAGGTCTCACTGCAGAAGAACTTTTTGAGAAACCAACCCTGAGCATTGCAAAGGAACGAATTGTCATCTCTCCCGGAGACATCCTAAAAATAAAATGCAGGTAAGAATTGCTCCAGCAGCACTTGATTTCCTTGGTTCTCTTGATTACCTTGGCCCAGTGCAGCTTCTAGTGGAGAGCAAAGATTGTTACATGAGTGATCCCTTGCCTGCTTTTCTCTGCAAAGTAGAGTTTAACAGGCTTTATTAGAGCAGGGAGGAAAGTATTTTGTCAACACTCAGCTTGGATGGAGTCTGTACATTGTAAAGGGACCTGAGTCAGCACACAGGAAAGCTTATGGTAGGGGAATGTATCTCACTTAAGGACATGGCTGGAGAATCCTCCTCTGCAGATAGGTTCAGATTCAGCTCCTCCAGAGCTCAAATCAGTCTCTCACTCCCTGTGCATAAGTAACTAACTGACACACAAGATGCACAGAGTTTGTGATCAGCCCATTCTCTATATATTTGCTTAAACTTCCTAACCTCAAATACTGTCCAGCCTGTGAGATGACAATTAAATAACCAGCAGTTAATATATGTACATCCTTACCTGTTCAAAAACATCATGTTCTTTAAATCAAGGATAGCAAGGACTCATAAAGACCAGACTGTTGTTCGTAGATTTTGAAGGCTCTTTTGGCCCAGCATATGGAAATCAGCCCTGTAAGGAAAATGCAAAATTTTAGTAATGACTTGTGTTTATAGGGAGATGGTCTTCTAGAAATGCAGAGTGTAGAGCACTTGGTAACAGCTGCCTGGCTCTGTCCGCCGTGTCAGAACTACCGTACAGCTCGCTCAGTCACACCAAAGCCTCCGACTGTGGTGTAAAGAGACATCACTTGTGCTGAGTGTGATTTACATGACAAGCTTTGGGGACAGGTTGTTTTTTAATTTCTTCAGAGAGGACTGTAAGAGGAAGGCTTAAGGTAATACAAATTATCTGCCATTCCCCCACGCCCCACATGCACACTATTTTTACACCTTCCTGGCAAAGTCTCCTTGACTATTACCCATAACCAGGACATGTTTAGTTTCCTGCAACAGAAGTAACTGGAGACAGTGAAACGACACAGTAGGAAGGTGAATCGGAGCTATCGCATTGCTGACAGATATACCTCTGCTGATTTTTCTCCTAGTCTGTTTAATCGAGTTTTATAGTGAAAAGCAAGATGGCTCATTCTGCATATATTTGCAGTGTTTTCTGCAGTGCAAGGCAGTTTTTTTCTCAAATATTTGCAACTAGCCGGGTGGCTTATGAGGTCAAAATAACCTTCCAGTGATATTTTTAGTTTGGTAAACAGCAAGCATGATGGCAATAAAGTTTAAACTGTCCCTTAAAATCTAAATGCCCCATAAACCAAGTTATGTGGACTTGAGTTCAGTGTAGTGCTCCAGGCCAATTAAATCACTACTTTCCAGCAGTTCTCCATCCATTGCCCTTTTAATCTGTAGGAACATCCTATTTTTCTCATATCACCAGATGAACGAATGAGTAAAGAAATTATTATTATGTCTTTAGCACTTCTGTAGTGCTGGCAGTCATCCCAAATTACTTTATGGATGTGAAGCAATAAATCCACACAGCAGGCCCGAGAGATAAAAAAGTATTACCTTCCATGTTAACTTGGGAAAGGACGCCCAGAGCAGTTTGGTTAGCTGCTTCACATCATGCAACAGTAGGGAATAGAAGTTAGAAATGAGAATTCTTTATTTTGAGTGTGAGATTCCCCTGTATCAGGTCCTCTGATGTTGGCTGTGGAGACATGAACACCTGCATGCTCACAGATTATCTCCACACTGGCCCAGAAGGAAGCTCTGAAGTTATTTCTGCTTCCAAGGAGCCTTAGGGCTGAGTGGAGTGCAGCACAAGAGAGCAGAAAGAGCTGGTAGCTGTTGAAGACTAAGGTAACTGTGTGAATCTCCCTTCTCCCTCAAACTCCATTCTTCTGAGGTTCTTGGCCAGGATTTCCTCATGTTTGGCAGCCTGACTGGAGCTGCTGCTGCTGCTGAATATCCCTTCTGCTAGATGTATGAAAATCCCAAGGCTAAGGACAAAGTCTTCATCTTCTACCTAAATAACATGGAAATGCTGCTAGAGAAACGGGGCACACTTACAGAAACACAGGTGTGTGAAATCCCTCATCTATTCTGCAGAGCAACTGCTGCAGATTTCCAACCCCGGCAGACATCAGGCTGCAGAGCACAGGGTGACAGGAGACGGACAGGGGCCTGAGCACTCTGTTGATATTGACTGTTTGCAGTGGCATCACTCCGTATGTAGGGCCACAAGTCCCATTTTTTGACAAGGTGTTCATTCCATCATTAATGACGTTAGTAAAGTTGGGAAAGAGCATGGAGAAGGGACTTCCCCTCCAAAAGTAATTCAGCGCTCTGAAGGGCAGGAAGCTGGTGTGACGGATGAGGTGGGGTTGTTCAAGTCAGCAGTGCATCCAAAAACCGAGGGTGAGGCTGTTCACCAGAGAGGATATTAGCCCTTTTCCAGTGCTCTCAGTCAGCTACGTGCTGGGAATAACCTCAAGAGTTCAGCCCTGTGTCTGCATCATCTTCAGGAAGGCGTCAAAAGGACGGGCAGAAACGAGTGCCAAGAGGATGTTTGTTTAAGTATCACTGAGAGTTTACAGGCAAACACGTTCCCTTGCTGCACCTATTGCACCATTAGAAAGCAACTGGCACAGAAAGAATAGTTCGTTCTGAGACAATCGGAAATCGTACGCAGCCCATTCGGGGGGCACATTCAGTGTGAGCATCCCTGCGCTCAATGGACGTGGCCAGACCGGATTTCTCCCTGGCTACTCTCAGCTGGAGAAATTCAGAGAGTCCTTCCTCAGCTCAGCAAATGCCACTGGGTTAGTGGGAGCTCACTGAGCACTTAGTGAACCCCTTGTGCTTTCACAGTGGCCTCTCTTCAAACACAGAAACTGCCCCCCTTTAACGTTAACATAAACTCCAGCTTCTCCAGTAGAACCCATGGACAAGTACTCCCCATGCTCCATTGGCTTCCACACTGATCAGCAGAAACCAGTCCCTTACAGAAAGACCATAGAGCACCTAGTGCTCCTGTAGAGCCCCCCAAGTGCGTGCCACATCGAACAGAGCTCCAGGAGCTCCTGCTCCCATGGGGTGCCCTGATGTTTCTAACACAACAGGATTAGCACAACCAAGGCCTGTTGCCAAGATAATTTAGGTCAACTAAAAGCTACGAGTTCCACAACAGGTTATGAAAAGACCTTGCTTTTTGTCAGTGAACTATGTAGAATTGTATTTGACGTGAGCTCTGATCATAGATAAGACAACGAATAGGTCAGGTGGGTGGAATGGTGTATTTACCCTGCTAGTTGTATGTTCTGACCACAATGACAAGCTGAATAGGAAAAATGTGTCTTGAGCAGATATTCCGGGATCTGTAATCTGATTAGTTCCAGACCCTTCACAAAATCAAGATTCAGTCACTGGTGATTAAGCAAGAAAGGTGAGAAGTTACATAAGTGTTCTCCTCGCTTGATGCAGCCTTAGAGATGAAAGAAAGTATAAGTTAATTTAGCTGTTAAAATATGCAAAGTCTGCAGTTTGGAAGAAACATATAATTTTATGTGGTACTTTCTAGTGTTTGATGTGTCTAATATATATATATATTTAAAGAAAAAAAAGCTTCTGTTGAGGATATCTCTTAAAATAAAAAATAACTTCCCTCCAGGAATAGCTTGCTACAGTTACTACAGGCTGCTCTGGGGAAGAGTGTGGGATGATCTACCTTATCTTCTTCTGGCTGGGAACACAAATCACCCTACAGCTTTTCTCATTCGCTGCCAAATGGCAAGAGGATGAACATTGGGAATATCAATACGAGTTAGCCAGAAAGAAGCCCAAATTTTGTGTGAGATCACAACCCACCTTTAATTTCCTGTGTTGTGTTGACAGGGGAGCACCTTCAGTGAGCTGGCTTTTGCGGGAGAACCAGAGAGAAGACCCTAGGATACACGTAAATAGTTGCCGTAATAACACAAGGCAGAGCTGCAGCACGCTTGTCGTCAAGAAGGTCACCGCGAATGACACCGGCTACTTCACCTGCATTCACGACGATTTCCCAACTAATGAGGATCTCATGGCCAGAATTTATGTGTTTGTTAAAGGTAAGAACTTTGTTTTGCTTTCTGGCCATTGGGAATATAAGCTGCGTTACTGTTGGATCTGTGCTAGCTGGAACAGGCAATCCAGTTGAGATGCATTAAAAACCCCACCTCCCCACTGACTCTGTGCTGGAGCACACAGCCGCGTTTTGGAGAGGCTGGATTGCATTTTGCGTTTCCGTGGAAGCTGAATTCACAGGCACTTCTTTATAACCTCTTCTTTTCTTTTTGCTTCCCTTCCCTTCCCTTCCCAGAGTTAATTCTTTTACTCCAAAGGGTCTTGCTATCACAGTGCTCTTGTTAAGGGGCTTCCTGAATACCCAAATCATATCTCTCCTGGTCACTCCCCTTCATGAGACTCTCTGATATTCTTCATAATTCCTCTCTCCTACACGAGTGTGCTGTTTTGTCCTGCACATCTGAAAGGCGCCCTTAGCAAAGCTGGATGAGTGCATTATATCAAATTTTGAAAAGATTTTGGAAAAGATGGCCCATTGCTCACTTCAGTCTTTTTGAGCTGACTCCCCTCCATGCATGACAATTGTTGAGTTCAGATCTAATATTATGTAGAAAAACAAGCTTTAGATGAGCAGGGTTTTCTGCTGTCAAGTGAATATAACACCATAAACAGCGATTTCAATAATATGATCTTTTTGTTAGGACAATATTCCTGGAAAATTATGATTTTTTATCCACTCTATTTGACAAATGCATTATTAAACTGTTGAGTCATGCAAGATCTTCCAAGTTCTGACTGTAAGTGTAGTGTAGCTGACCTTTTGTATCGTGAATGGGATGTGACACAGACTTCATGGGTGCTGAGCAGTGTTCCCATTAAGTTTCCCACGCATACTCATGCAAATGGGTGAATTTCATTATTTTCCAGTAATTACTAACGTGTGATTGTTTGAATATTCTTCTTAAAACAAATGCTAGAGAGGGAATGAGTTTGGCTGATATTATTTGAATAGTTCATTAAATCATCTGCTGACAGGAAACACTTAAGCATTTGCAAGCCTGCTCTAGTAGTCTCATGGTACCGTTAATTCGTGGAAGCATCAGGAGGCCTGATGACTGTCCTAAGAGGATTTTTATGTCCAAAAAGTTAAATTAACTTCTGAGCTACCAGGTGAACCCATCTGTTTGATTCATGTGGATTAGATTTTCCTGTCTTTCTCTGTCTGATGAAAATAGTCCTCTTGTGCCCTTATCCTGCTGTCCCAGCAAGTCTTCCTCTATCGGAAAAAGGCTTTTTGGTGCTACTTGTTAGTTCCTGCAGTCATTTTTTTCTCCCTTTCTATTTCCTTGTTTTCCCTTGTTACTCTGAGCCCTGGTTTCTTTATCCACCCTACTTCTTGTGCTGAGCTGTTTCCTTTTCGCATTACACACTGCTCAGATGCCCCCCATCCAATATTGTTAACTCAACCTAAAGCCTGAACTACAGGAAACAGTGCATTGAAAGCCTCCATTCTCTGTCCCGATTCAGTGCCCTGGCTGGCTGTGCAGGACTTCATTACTCTATGGTGGGAGCACGTGCAGGAAATGTTATGGATCTTTTGGGACTGCCTGAGCACTTTTCTTAAGAAAATATCTCAAGTTATGAAATGCTTGCCGGTGATGGAAGCACTTGGAACACTGCTAATGTGAAAAAAATCACAGGATGTCCTCCTGCTGCTAATGCCCTTAAAAACAGCGACTAGAGAAATGACCGTTTTCTCTGAATCACCTCAAAGAATCTCCCCTCGCAGCTGCAGTTTCCTTGTGTGATAGGCCCTCCCTGCTCTAGCAACCTTGCCCAGGTGCCTAGGCTTTAAAAGCTATGGAGGAAGTGTAGGCAAAATAACGAGCCACCTTGTACTATGCACGACACATGGGTGGGAATAGATGGTCAGTGCGGAAGCATCTAATCCGTGTCCCGCGGAGCTCGCAAGGCTCAAAGAAACCGTTTTCTAGCTCAGCGTGGACACTGTCCATGGGGCACGCTCTTCTTCCACTGCAGTTCCTATATACAGTTGCTGTTTGGGAGCACGAAAGCTGCTGGCCAGGATGGGCTGAGCGGATGAGAGCGTGGCGTTCAGAACGTGCCTGTGCTTCTCTTCAACCTGCAAACCTGCCCTTCTAAGCAACTTGGCCCTACTCTGCCTGGGCATTGACTGTCTCCAAGGGAAAATCAATCTCCCCCACCCACCTGTGGGTGCTGGGTAGGGGAGAGGTGCGGAGGAGCTCCCCGGAGAAGAAGAGACCCTCCCTGGGAGACAGCGAGTGCTCAGCAGGGTATTTATACAGCCAAGCCAGGTGGCGCGAGAAAATGTTGAGCCAATCCCTATAGGCTGGCGGTTCCCCTGTGGTTACAAGCCGTGATTGCCAAAAAAGGAGAGAGAATGGAATTTTTCCCTTCATTCCTGTCATGCTCCTTGACACTGAAATGAGAACATGATTGTATCGGAAGCGACGCTTATTGGCTATTATTTCCTGTGCTCGCTTCTGTTTTTACAGCCTCCCTGGTAGAGTGTCTCAGCTCTGCTGCAATCTGGTGCTGGGCAGCCCTCACCGCCTGGTGCAGTTGAGCCATGACCCCTGCATAACGGTCGGATCATGAGGGACCCTGTGGCGGCAGGGTCAGCCTCCAGGCCCCAGCTGCATGAGGACGGGCTGCCCCCCGGAGAGCTCGGGATGCTCATCCTGAGTAATTGCTCCCGGGCCCTTTTCTGCTTCCCGCTGCAGCTGCAAGCCCCAGTGATCTTAATTAAAAAGCAGGCAGCCCCTTCTCCTGTTGCTCACCTCCTTGTTGTAAATACACTCCAGCTCATGGCTGGAGCAGAAATAGTTGGATTTTTTTAACTCCACTGTTTAACTTCATTGCAAGGGAGTCCAGGAAGCCCATCCTCAGTGCTCAGACCATTTCTTCACTGCAAACTTGCTGCCCACCTAGGAACCTCCAGAGTAAAGGGCTTTTGTGGAGCTAGATGAAAGGCAGTGCCACCTGCTTCTGTCTCCTGCAGTCACCCTTCCCACACGAGCAGATGCTTCCCTGGGATAAACAAAAACCAGCTTCGCTTCTTTTAACCTTTGTGATTCTGGGCTCAAGCAGAGTGAAGGTTGTCTTGTTTTGTGGTCCAGTACACTGTGTTTCCTGGGGCATGTGTAAAATTTAACAGGGCTTAGGAAAGGAGGGAAAGAAGAATCAAAAAAGCACATCAACCAAAGATTTTTTTTTCCCTGCCCAAAGTACCACCCCAGGCCTCAGCCTAGGCAGAAGTTGGGACTTGCAGCTCTCAGCACTTTGAAATACAGGTACAGTCAGCAGAGCAAGTGCTTCAAAGTAAGGCAGTCCTCAGGGCGCTAGCTGGAAGAGCTCCCGGTACCATCGGAAATGCTGCTGCAGCTTTTGCTCTCGTTTGCCCCCGCAGTCCTTAGCTCCCTACAGTAATGGCAGCGCATTTGCTGCACCCCTTTTTGCTCCACTCAGTGAATGTATCAGGAGTAGGAGCATGAGCAAGGTTCTGCCTCGTTTCCTGCCATCAGCAGCTTCTCTGACATTATCTGGTCCTCTCTTGCCAAATAGTGTCTAGAGCAGCTCATCCATATTTCCAAACTGTGCATTCCAGTCCTTGCAGCCAAACAGTGCTGCATTACTAGAACAGTAGGTCAAGGATGCAGCATCTCCTTAAAGACATGGGACTAAGGGTGCCAACAACAGGTATCCTTTATTTTTTATGTTTTAAGCAAAACAGGGCTGTTATCCTGTTTCTGAAAATAATTATGGCTATGATAGGGCTGGTTCTCAGCTAGGGCTGGTTCTCAGCTAACTACTTCAAAAAAACAGAAGTCCCACCTCCTCTGACCTGTAATTGGCACAAGGTGATTTATATGAGCATGATACATCATGATACATCAGTGATCACTGTCCCACAAACCGAATCCAGATAGTTCAGAAAATCTGCCGCCCACTGAAATGTCTGAATCCTGAATACTGGCAAAGACAGGGATCACCTCAAAGGTGAGCAGAGAAGCACTGCAGTCCCAGGAACTGCCAGTCATAATATAGCACTTCATGAGTTGCATCGATAATTCACAAACTAAAGAATCCTAGAATGTCCTTCAAACATTAAGGGCATCTTTCCTGGGCTAGCAGCACCAGCGGCAAATACCTACATCTTTATTATTTTGTTAAGCAACATAGTTCTGGAAATGACAGAGATAACCAACATGTAAGATTTTATCCGCATTTTTTTACAAATACCTTTCCCTGTTTTTACTTCCCTCTAGCAAAGCTGAGCCCAGTTTTCATTCCAAAAGCTTTGTGAGGCATCAGCTTAATTTTAAGTGATTTTTTTCACTTATTTTCTTCCTTCTCTTTTTCTTGGGCATTTTAAAAGCCTGATGGTTCTGTAGCTTGCATGGGATCTCCTACCTCCTGGGCTCCATCGACAGGATGATATATTTACAGGCACGCCACAAAGCTCTTAAAAGGGAATGAAAGCTCCATAACTTTTGACTAGATATACCTCAAATGAATTCTTCTTTCTTTTGCCCTTGTTTTTATTTGCTAGATTTTTTTATATTGGGTCTTAGAGGTCCCTGGTGATGTACAGACACCCCACATTCTCTCAACAGGCAGGCAGAGGTATTTGGGAGCAATGCACTCCCAGTTTCCCAGGTCACCTTTGGTGATTTTCAGGAGCAAATGAAGATGTATCAAATGAAAACATAGAACAAACTTTTGTGTGCTGGCCAAAACCTGGTGAGCCCCTCTAAATAGGAGGTTTAGACACTAATACCCCTTGCTTTTTTTAGCTTCTGGTTTTCAGCCAGAAATAAGGAGATGAAAAATAGGAAAGCTGGAAGTTGAAATCACTGTGAGTTAGGTATGTGGCAGGGTGACTGGACTAGTATGTTTCCATACATTTGACTTTCTGGACTGCCATTTATATGGTGTTGCTATTGCAAAGAATAGGGAGGGAGGCTGGTGTAAGAACCACATCAAAACAGGCTCTGCCTTAGTAGGGAGTGCAGCACCAAGGTGCGAAACCCCATCTTTCTCATCCTTTCCCACTGAACAAAATCCACAGAGGCCAGAGGTGGAGGAAAGCACCCCTCGCAAGAGAGCATATTTTGGTTCTGACATCCTTCGAAGCTGATTTCTGCCTCCTTAATTCACTTGACAGTTCACAGAGATAATCTGAATGTGAGAAGTAGACATGTAGGGCCCCTGTGACAGCCTTGACTTGGGCTTTGGCTTGCTTTCCAGAAGATAGTACCAGTGAGAGGCGTTGGGCTTGCATTTCTTCCTTCTTATACGCTGGAGACACTGAGACAGCTACACTTGCTGCCAGACACTCAGCAAGCTAAGATAGGCAAATAGTGTCCTGTCTGCTCAGTGTGGAGCCCAGCAGATAAGCCGACTGTCTCGCAGAATGGTGGAACCCCTATTCTACTCAAGAGAGGTTAGGGCTACATCAAATGGGAGTACAGGCAGTGTCAGCATGTGGAGCCCTCAGTGGTGTTCCTCAAGCTGTGAGTGCCTGATCCAGGGGAAGCATAGTGCACTTTCAATCCTGAATCAAGACATCCAGTATCTTCAAGTCCTGTTCCTAAAGGGGCATTTTCAAATGAAGGAGCTTTGTGAGATACAGTGTGAGTGAGCAGCATCAGTTTGTGGCACTAAGCCGGTGACAGCATTTAATATTGCAGCAGGAAGATATAACAGTCCCCCTCTTTCATTGATAAAGAATTTCTAAATGAAAATGTGACAATCCAAATCACACACACATACCCCTTATGTCTTCCTTCCCATTGCTTATCTGCCCCAAAATTGCTGATTGCTGAGTCTTACCCAAGCTGTGTCATTGGCTCCAGCTCATGTAGAAGATCATTTCTTTAATGGCCGTCTGATCCTCCAAACATAATTTCAGCCGAAGTATGGAGACCTATGTAAGAAAAAGAAAGAAAGAAAAAAAGAAGTTCCATCATTTTGACTTTATTTTGTTTGGCAATGAAACCTTTTTGTTTCCACGATTTTTGAAGCAACATTTTTTAAAGTAATATTTTTCTCTAAAAAAGTTCTTGTGTTTCTAACTGCAGTCTCCAAGGAAAGAATGTATTTCATTTGACCAAAGCAGAATGCTTTATGTTGACTCAGAACGGGTTCGGAGAGGTTGTAGTAATTTTTGTTTTGCCTAAAGATAAAATATGCTGTTTTCTGTTTAATCTACACATTCCACAAACAGTGTTTTTTTCATTTGCCTGGCAAACTGAAAAAGACTTTTATTTTAAAAGATGCAGTTTCCAGACAAGTTACTTTGTAAAGTTACTCCTGTTCCTAGAAGAAGGAGGTGGGTTTGGTAGGTTGGCATGAGGAGTACAACAGATTAGGCAATTCCTTGTAATGCTGTCCAAAATACTCTGACCAAAGTGCTGCTTACCTGCTAACAATCCTGTTAACAAAAAGAACAGCATATGAACCTCCTCTTAGTGTACTTGACAGTGAACAAGACAAACTCCATGGAAATTATGTCAAAAAAAAAGAACTGTGAAACTTTCATCACCCAGGCTCCCTAGCCAATCTGCTCTTTTAAGGTAGGGCTGAATGAAGAAAATGGATACTGAAGGTGAGAGAATTATCTGTGCAGGAACAGAGAGAGACGCAAAATGAGAACATTTCGGAATTTCACAGAAATGTTCAGAAGTGGATGAGTGTCCTCAAGAGACATTTAGCGTTCATCATCTCTGTGGGGTGATGGATTATATCTGAAGGCAGAAGTGATGTTAACTCCACCATTTCAGAGATGATACAAATACCAGGAGACAAATTGCTTTCACAACGTATGAAACCTGAACCAAAATGAAAAGTGCCAGAAAGCCTGTACAAAATCTTGTGTATGTGTCGAGAGGATGCTTTGAACACGTGGGCTGGTGATGTAACGCTGAAAAGACAGGAGCTGTAGGCAAGCACCTGGGTTTGGGCATGCTGGGTTGTGGGCACGCAGGATGCTGAGCGCTTTCGAGTCCCCTCAGCTTCCTCAGCCAGCAGGACAGGGCTGGGAAAAGCTGGAAAGCTGGAATCAAACGGTGCTTTGCAGCGCAAGTCTGAGAGCCTGACAAAACTGCAAATCCCCCAGATGGCATGGTACGTATCCAGCCATGCTACAGATAGCGCTCACAAGAGACTCCATGTCACCGAGAGGCGAAGAAGCCCCTTATGTGGTGGCTGCCCCAGCTGGGACCGCCTGCTGTCACTGTGGGTCCGCCTGTTCCCAGGCAAGTGCTGTGAGAGCCCAGAGTTAAAAGGGACCCTCCCCGAGCTAATCTGGAGCTGCAGTTAATCTCCTTTGAGACAGAATGGACATTTAAACATGAAGGGCCTCCCTGCCTTAAAGTAAACAATGTCCTTGTAGGCACTTGACCTTTGAGTTTCTTTAGTGTGCAGCAATGCCTGATGCTCCTGCCGCCTGCAGCCCCTGCCCCTCGCCGTCCCGCTGCCTCTGCTTGCCCCGCTCTCCTTGTGCCGTGCTGGGTAAACAGCAGCAGCGCGGCCGGCCGTGCTGCAGCTTCCTGCAAACTCCCACGGACCTGCCCAGCCGGCCGGAGACCCATGGGAAGGGCCTTTCCCTCTGCCCAGAGCTGCTGCCTCCTCCGAGCGCAGCCCGGCTGCGTGCCCGGAGTTTCCCATCTTGGGCTGCAGGACGGCACAGCTGTCTCGCACTCTGCATCTCTCCAGATTGTAGCAGTTGAGTGGAACTGAGCTGCAGCAGCTGGGAGCAGAGATCTGCCCTGCAGCCAAGGTTATCATTTTTTAGAGAAAAGTGACCCTGACACGAGGAGATACCTGATTACTGATTAGCTTAAGGCAGGAACATATTGATAGGAGCCAGGGGGACACTCCTGGTATCCCCTTTCCATGCCACGCTCAGTTCAAGCTACTTAGGAGTTTCACTGGGAAGTATTTAGCTCTCTGTTCAAACCATTCTCAAGGTACCCGCTGGCAGTTGCTCAGTTCCCTGCATGGTCATTTTAAAACCCTCTCTAGATTTCAAATCCTGATGGTAGAAGGTCAGATTTATATGTTTTGGCTTCCAACTCAGTCTGTAGCTTGTGATCTGGGACAGGGTAATTCTATCTACTGGCTAGACATGTGGCAATTCAGGTGCTGGCTCACATTAAAAATGAATTAGGAATGAAATACAGTTTCTATAACATATAGGGTAAATTCATGCTTCCCATTTAGGTGTTTTTCAGCAGTTTGCAAGTGTCATGCTGAGCATCTGTTGTCTTTATGGCTGAAAAAATGGATTCTTTTTAGATCTGTTGTAAAACTGAGAAGCTGGATGGAGTCAATCTTGGAGATAGAGAGGTATTAAGCAGGATTAATGCTCACAGACAACCTTTAAACACATTTTTGTCATGTAATTCGATATAACAAATTAGTAGATCTGTTTGGGAAAGTGCATTAGACCAAATGGACTGAGTGTAAATATTTTGTATTGGTTTTAAGGTTTGGAACTAGATACAAAGCTGTGGTCTGGTGATCAGGTTTCTCATATGGAGGCTTGATTAGACCCAGTGCAGGCCCATGCAGAAAGCCCAGCTGTGTATCTGACGCTTCCTAAATGTGGGTATATTACAGTTCTGATTTGGGGTTCTAATTAATATTTCTTACGTAAGGTTTTCTCCGGTGCCCGTACTCCAAAGTACGTGCTTGTTTTTGGACCAGACAGAATCAGTCAGTGAGTGGAAGAGAAGCTGGCAGAAAGAGGCACAGTTTGAAAAGATACATTGTGCAGATTTGCGGTCCTTGACTTCTGCTTTACTGCCCCGTGTTGAGCTCAAGAAGGGCACAGAAGAGCTTTGAAGAGCTCCGAGCCGCTCCACGTCACGGCTCCGCTGCTGTCAATCCCGTGGTGCTGGTACTCACACAGCGACCCCAGCGCCCGCTGTAAAGCGTCCCTGGAGCATCTGTGACCTCTCCCATCCACACGAGCAGCCCTGTCAGCACTTGCTGTCCTTGTGCCTCATCATGCGGTGCATTCGCTCAGCAAAGATTCTAAGTCTCCAAGCTAAAATTAAGCTGCCAAGAATACAAAGGGCATCAGCCCCTTTTTCCTGTCCCAAAGGCCACCTTTCACCCTTCGTGGTTTGAGTGAAGGTCTTCTAGGCAGTGGAGGGCAGGAATTCATGCTCATGAGCATCAAGTTCATGGTCTGAAGATTAATTCCAAGGGATAGCACTTACATATTTCCACGATGACTTGGAAGCTTGTATGATCACTCAGCTGTGTCATGTGAACACAGGGAGTAAATGATGAAATGATCCCTTCACTAAGAAGTTTTACTAACTACTTTAATAAGTTTAACTCGTCTTGGCTCGAGAGGTTTGCCTAATCTATCTTTATTTGGGAAGAAACTTCCCTGCAGGTGTCCACTGTGGTGGGTTAATACACTTCTGTGATTATTCAGGTAATGGCTTTTGAAATAGATGGTGCTTCTGTTGGTGGGTCTCTAATGACACCTAATTTCTAGAAAATTAAATTTAAAGATACAAATTGTTAAATTCAGCTGTGTATATGCCCATGCAAGGAGGATCTACAAAATATGAAAGTGGGTATTTGAATCCTAGGAACTGATATATTAAGAGAAATTATTTCCAACATACGATGGAGAATGAATTAAGGCCACTTAATTCCATGGCTTTTCACATATAAGATAAAAATTTCACCCTCTGTACAGTTGCCTTTCAAGAATGGTAAGTTGTGTTTGGGGTACTGAAGTTGCTCTCTTTTTGCGGCTTGACAGTGTATTGACAGTGATAATGTAGAAGGCACACAAAGTCAAACTGTAAAGGGATCTTGCCATGTATCCCCCTGAACATCTCCTGAGGGAGAGGCGGAGTAGGCCTGAGGGTAAACAGGGGAAGCAGGACGGAGGGTAAGGAGAGCGAGTAGGGCTGAGGGTAAACAAGGGAGCAGGCGTGAAGGTAAAGAAGGGGAGTACACCCGAGGGTTAACAGGGGAACTACGACTGAGGGTAAACAGAGGGAGTAAATGAGAGTAAATAGGGGGAGTATGACTAACTGTAAAGGGAGGTTAAAAAGTCATGTTAGGACTGATAAAATTACCAGAGTCTCACAGATTATTGAAAGTCTTATAGGTTACAAAGAAATGCCCTTAATTTGCTTTATGTTTATCACAAACCTTTTCAATATTTTTCTGAAATATTCGTGAATGGAGGTAGAGTTATTGAGTTATGCAATCGCAATGAAATGTCCTTTTTTTTGGACATCTCTTGCAGTATTTGAGAGCTGTTACTGTCACTACTTCGTAGCAAGGTCGTTTCTGTTCATACCATCCAGAGGTCTGTCCTCAGGCTCTATCTAACTATAGTTTCCCTGTGAGCAGGGCCCCACCCTGGTGCCTTCACCTCACTGTTTATTCCCTCTTGTCCTCCCAGTGCTTTTTGGTGTTTAGCTCTCTTATTCCATCAATTTATGTAATTCCATCAGTTTATCTCAGAAAGGAAACAAAGCATGTAGGCCCACTCCAAAGTACAGCTTTTTTTTAATTATGTTTGAATTGGTTTTGGTATTCGTAACATTTGTCTTAAGCAGTATTTTGATATCTAGAAGGCACACAAAGTCAAACTGTAAGTATCTTACCATGCATTCCCCTGAACATCTACTGAGCAGGAGTAGGGTGACAGTAAAGAGTGATTTGGAGATTTTTAAAACCCATCTGGATGCGACCCTGTGCCGTGTGCTCTATTTGTCCCTGCTTGAGCACGAGGGTTGGACTACATGATCTCTAGAGGTCCCCTCCAACCTCAACCATTCTGTGATTCTGTGACCCTTAAGCAAAGACTGCTGTCAGAAAATGAACACCAATAGGCCCAAATGAATGACCTGTTCCCAAATGAGTCATAGGGTCATCAACCCAAAGTGGAGGAGATGATAACCCAGCTCTGCGATTCCCTTTCTCGCTGGAGCTGTCCTGTGGAAGGAAGAGTAAATCCAAATCTCATGTCTCATGTCCAAACTGCCTGCAGGTGACCAACGTCCAGCACCAGTATCTAGCAGAAAACTAGAAGTCCTCATGCTGACCGGTGGCCCTTAGAGGAATATAATGACCAGTGATGGTGAAACATCTTTCACCATCTATTTGATGAAAGAAGTTGACAACTAGATAAAAATGCAGCACAATCAGAGTTATCTCACTTTTACCAGCTTTGCTACTCAGAAAAGAAAACAGGACATATGAGCACTTTATGTACAATTTAAATGAAGATCTTCATGCATGAAATAAACACATCTCCCTAATAAGATTCGAGGGATGAATATTTGCTTTAAATTGAAAATGAGCCCCCAAAGATTGGAAACAAAATAATGTTCGCCAGGGTATGGGGGAAGAAGTTCCTGCTGGGAACTGTCCAGCAAGGGCTGCCTGAACGCGCTGTGTGCGGCCGCCCGACGCCGGCTCCGCTCGCCTCCCCGCGCGCTGCCGCTCGCCTCTCCACCGGAGACAGCAGCAAGGGGCCCTGAAAATACCATCCCCATCTCTCCAAAATAGCAGCCCCATCTCAAGTTGGTGACATGGACTTCTTCATGTGTTTGCACAGAAACATGACATTATAGGGCATGTATTCCTGTATTATAGGGATTTCCCTTTTCTAAAGCCATGAAAAGTGTGGTCTCTGTTGGAGACCTCCTCATCCATCCACAATACTAGACATGTTAGTCCATGCCAGCTATTGCCAGCTGAGCCTAGCTGGGAGCAGTTAAGCATGCTTTCAAAGCCTGCTTTTCATTTCTCCATAGCACATCCTCTTTTTAAAAACTTTGCCACAGTACTTTAGAGGCAGATTTCTGCAAGCTACATTGTGCACAACCCTTCACATCAGCTACTTCACATGTGCTGGGTGAAGCTGTTTGGAGCCATAATATAATTGAGTGCACGGAGGCAGGTCCCAGGCCAAGGCTGTGTGTGTGGAGGTTATCGCACAGCGTGCGCCTCCTTTCCTGTAAACAGCATAATCCAAAGCAAAAGCGGTTATTTGCTATGTGCTGGAGTCTGCAATATTCCCTGAATAGTATTTGAAACTTAAGGCTATCTAACAAGGAGGAACTAACAGCTCAAAGCAAAGAATGCGTTTTGGAGAAATCTTGGAGGTTTCTAGATTACACAAATGTTCTTTTTGGATCTCCTGATGGCCATTATTCATTCATGCAATGAACTGTTAGTGTAGCGGGCTCTGAATTTTTATGACTTAAACTACCTCTGACTTTTATTTCCACTATACATGAAAATTCAGTCAGATTTATTGGTGCAAATGTGTGCAAAATCCCATAGTTCCCCAAGAGGGTGACCAAGTTACCTCTCTGTTAGTTTAAACAGATTATTCCTGCCATTTTGGGGGTATCTTGGGTGTGCTTTCCCTTTTGGAGTACTTTCCACAGAGCCCTCGGGATTCTCATTTACCAAAAGTAGCTTGCTTGCTTTCAGTGACTTTACCTTAACTTCTGTAAACCTATTGTAACACCAAATCCAAATAGTTTTGCATCTCCAGGGACAGAAATACAGAGCACTGAGGGAACAACTCAGCTACCACCAAGACCTGTGTTGTTGACACCTGGGCTTTTCACTGCAGGGAAATCCATGGGAGAAGCAACTTCTATAGGATTTCTCTGCAAATTAGTAAAAGGAGGTTAGAAATGGGGCAGTTTGATTTGTAGCCAGTGTCTACAACCCCTGTATAACGCTGCCTTTTGTAAGCAGGTAAGGTATCAGGGAGCATCTCTTCACTTTCCAGGGGTAGTTCAGCTCCCAGACCAGTATTTCTGTGCTGCTGTGGTCATATCCAGGAGAGAAGGAGTTTTACAAACACATGTTTTTTTCCCTGCAGACTACAGAAATCCATTTGTACAGATTTATCCAGAACATCCTGATATCATCTACATTTTAGATGCTAAGAAAACGGTGGTTGTCCCCTGCCGTGTTACCTCTCCAGACATCAAACCCAAGCTTCTACAGGTAAGTGACTGCTTCACAGAAACCAAAATAATTCAGAGGTTTGGGTAAAAACGCAAAATAAAATGTGTGAAGCTAGGAAAGTTTTAAAAAAATACCACAGGCACTGGAAATCCAGAAGCACAACCCTGTTTTAGCAAGGTATTAGTATGAAACTGTGCGCAGCACTGTTGTTGGGATTAGGTTGAGTGGGTCCAAAATTTTTCCTGTCCTGTGGCTTGATGTTCCTACATACATTAACGAAGATGGATGGCAAGAGAGTATTTTACTTGAAAATTCTTTGCAGGACATCTGGCTATTACCTAGCCCATGAAAGCTTATTCCCTGAGGTTTCTTCCTCTGAAGAGCTGCCCAATTCTGTTTGATTTCATAAATTAGAAGCCAGTTAGGGAGATGGCTACAACTTTTACTCCTTGGGCAGCAGTTACATCTGAATATCAAAGTTGCACGGTAGCCTGTGGAGACCCAGGGCATTTTGCAGAATATAGATGGAAATTTAAGGTCAAGGACTTCCTTAAAGCCGTTCAATTGATGCGGTGACAATCACTCACTTAACGGGCTTTTGAACTGCTCTCCAGAGGCCCTCAGCAGAGTAAGGAGGAGAGCACAGGTCTCCTGACTGCAGCCCAAGCTCTGCCTCAGAGCCTTCCTCTGCAGCCTGCACTGGAGGGGCTGTGAGCAACCAGGTGGTTTTGCTGCATAGGGCTTGATAAGAGCACGTGCAGAGGCCGGGCCGCTTCTCCTGGTTGTTACGTGTCTCCTGCTCCTAGGAGACAGCACGTGAAATCGTGGAGGCCTGGGACAGTGCTCCAGCTCCGGCTAAAGCCAGTGGCAGATTTCCAGGAGACGTGCGTGGGGACAGCGCTAGGCTTATTACTTTAGCAGATCTCTATTTTTAAGTTTTGCCAGTAGGGATTAAAGCAGAGGGGAATAAAACTCTTCTCAATGTATAGCTTATCACTTTAGCTCGGATAAATGTTATCACTGTCTCCTTGATTATAAAAATGAAACATCCCCATCCTACTTCAGCCTGCTTCAACCAAATTCATTGCTGGAGTATCACTGTCGACTGCGGCAGAGCCATGAGTCCAAACCTGGCCTTGGAAGCCCCACTGAGCAGAGTTCCAGATTTATCCCTTCCTTTGTGGGCAGCGAGCTCTGCTGTATCCCCGGCACTTCTTCAAACACTAGATGAGGTCCTTGATCTTGCTGCATGGAATGAAATCTCTGCTGATTTTTCCTTTGAATTGCAAAGAAACCTGCCCTTCAACAGTTCTTCCTCTTCGAGAGGACTGCAGGGAGGGGATGTGTGTGCTGAATGTCACTCCCTAAAGGAAGGTCCATGGGCCATGAGCAGTGCAGACGTCGCCGGCGCTGCCGAGGATGCGCGCCGGGAGGTGCGCGTTGGCGCCGGGAGCCGCTGCGGCCAGCCCGGCCGTCCGGCTGCGGAAAGTCGCTGGCTTGTTTTGCCCTGTCTGGGAATTTCCTAGCGCCGTGTGGAGCCGCCGTGGCTGCTTCCCAGGCGAAGAGGAAGCGGGGCGGGAGAAGGGGTGGAGGTAAGGATGGGGGGGAGAGGTGAACAAGGCGAGCAGACAAATTTAGAACATCCTCTTCTTCCAAATTTAATCGCTGATAGACAACAGACTTCAAAGGGAGGAAAGCCACTGCGGTTTCCTTCGAGCAGCGCTGACGCTTTTTGTTTGGTCGTTTAAATATACATTTTTGAATATTTTATGAAAGCATTTTATGTGTCTGTAGTGTTGAAAAGGGCCCTCTGAGTAGGGTTATTTTTTCTTTTCCCTTCCCCTAACCATCAGGGAGCAGAGCTGCCAAACCATGAAATTCAGCTTTATCACATTTCATTATTCCTGTAGAAAATGCACTTTTTTCCCTCATAAATTACGTTTCTTATGTTACCATTATACTTTAAAATCATTGCACTCTCTGGCTTTTAAATATGTATGGGGCAAGGTACTGCTGCTAATACTAAACAGACCCTGGCAAACTCTACATATCATCTGTGTTATTAAGAAAACCAGAACAAGACATAACAGTTCAAATTGTTAATTTGCTTAACATGCTCTTAATTCAGGGTGAGAAGCAGTGCTCAGTCTTGGCACATCTATTTGCTGACTGCTCCGCTTCAGCGGATTTTTGCCTCTTACAACTTCGACCTTCACATGTGTTAAAGTGTGATTAAGCCGCAAGTCTCAGATCTCCTTTGGTAATTTCCCTAAATTTTCTGAACGGATCTGAGACACAGAATGATTTGAGCGAAACCTTTGAAAGCGTTGACATGAAATCTGTGTTTCCTGCAACTGCCCGGAGGAAAACGTTGTTCCGATAGGAAGTGGCTGCCGCCTTCCCCGCAGCGCTGCCGCCAAGCCCTGTCCCGCAATCACTGCTTGGTCTTTGCTCGATGCTGAATATGGAAAAATAAGGGATCAAAAATAATGCCAAAGGAATAAGTAGTTTATTCCCACAAGTGGCACGAGTGTCAGCTCTCAAGGCCTGAAGCTGAAATTGCTTTAGAGCAAGAGCATTATTTAAGGCCCACCGTATTTAAACTGCAGTGCCATGTACAACAGCTGCTTGTTTGGAGACAGAAAATTAGATTAGCTGCTGCCTAAGCACAAGGATAAGAGCACAACTAACTGCGTCACTGAGGAGATCCCCACTTGCAGTCCCTAGTGCAGCTCTTCCCTTGGTTAGCTCCAGAAGTGAAAGCAAGGTAATCCTGAAAAGCAAAACGGTAACTGGCCTTGGCTCCGAGGAGCCTGGACAGGGAGACAGGTCACGGGCTGCTGCAGCCCGTCCTGAGCCGCTGCGAGCCTCCCTGCATCCTGCCCCAGCCCTGGCTTCCACCCACTCGGCGGGTGAACCGCAGCGATCTGTGCTTTTACCCGCCTTTGTATTGAATTTCGCACATTTCATTCCTCACTGTAATCCAGGATTTTCCCAGAATGATTAGAAAGTAAATTGCATTTTCTCTAGTAAATAAAGGATATCCCTGCCTTCTAATAATAATATTAAACTCATTATTCCCACTTAAAAAACGTAGCTGGTTTGACATTGGTGCTGTTCAAGAATATACATAGGTTTCATACTGAATTAATATTTACTTGAGCTTATTTTCCACCTTACTCTTTAATATCCTCACTTCTTCCCCACAAGCAGAAATTAAATATGTCATTTTTTCAAGAAACTGAGAATACTATAAATTTTTATGGATTTGGGGCAAAAAAAGTATCTCTATGCTTCTAAATTCCCTTATTTCAGCCATACCACAATTTAGAGGCTTAAGTAAACCAGCTAGGCTGCTTCGGCGGAGATCAGTAGGGCCCTCTGGAAGTGACTCATCCCTTCCTGCGCTATAGAGAGAAGCTGATGACTAGCCAGACTAGACCTAATTTATAGATGCCTGTCAGCAAGGGACTCAGTGACATAAGTCCTTCTGAATTTGGGGGGTCCAGCTGCACATGTATTTTTACTGTCTTGTGAGATCCCTAAAAAATGTACGGTAGGAACATGTAAATTTAGGAGAAGCACATTTTGTTCTTAGGCACTTGCAGAAAGACGACTGCAAAACTCCTCTAAGATATATTTAATTATTTCCTGGAGAGAGGTGAAGGACCTCCAATATGTAGGAGAGTTTACAGTGAAAAAGCTGAGAGGAATGGAGCTACTGAATCAAGGGCTCCAGTTAGGATCATCCAAGGTTTGAATTTCAAATACATTAGGGAGGGTTGTTCTATTTGCATATGTTGATGTTGCCTCAGATATGTGTGGAATGAGACCACCAACCACTCTAAAAGGTCAAATATTCAGTGGTCTGAGAGGAAAGGGAAAGTCTCACCAGCCCTATCTATCTCTTCTCTCTCAGTATCCTTCTTCTGTAGAGATGAACTTCAAGAGGATGGTGTGGGACCCCACAAGAGGATTTGTCATCCCCTCTCATTCATTTGTTTACTCTGGAGTACTCAAATGCACCGCAAATGTCAACGGAACTGTGTTCACATCCTACTACCTAACACAGAGACTGGGTGAGTGACTACGTGTGCCAAGGAACGACCATAGTGTTTCTATTCCATAGCTCTCCCTTGTCTCTGATCTATCTCACTGCTTTGTATCCTGAGCAAGTGCAGACTGGAACACTTAAACTCCTTTTTCCCCTTTTTTCTACGCAATGGGACTTGGATTTGATCCACTCTTTGTTTTGAAAAACTACCAAGTATTGAGGTGGTACAAAACAGGAGTCATTTATCCAGACCTCACCAAAGCTCAGTTCTTTTGGACAAAGTGATATTTCCATTAAAACAACTGCTGGTTTAGAATAAACCAGTTGCTTTTTTCTCACTTCTGGTCATTAAACACCGAAGATGATGGTATAAAAATCACATTAAAGTGCTGATTCAAGTCTTTGCTTTTTTATATTGTTTATCCTGGTGCTTTACCACACTCTCTCCCTTATGTTCATACTTGAGCTTCAGTTTAGAATTAAAATACATGAATTGGAAGCAAGTAAAAATAGATTTTAAAGTGCTGAGGATTTATATGAAGCCACTTACAATTTAAGTTCCCTTTATTTTCTGTGTATTTGCTTGCTCTCCTTATAGACTCTGTTTTTCATATAGGAGAGCTTACTGTAACTTCTTTCCCATTAGATCATTGCATCCTTCTATACAATTAGCATTCGGCTTTAAACAACAGGCTGGTAAATTTGTATGGCAGCCAAATAGAAATGCTGGAAATCTCTCTTGCTTTCTTTTCACTGCTGAAGTAATTATTTATTACTACAGTCATTCATGCACAGCTAAAAGAAAACATTAGGTCATCCCTGTTTAGCCCCCAAGGACACAGGCAAGACCGTACCCTATAATGCACAGTGAGAGGTAGGAGTGTTTTTGGGATGTGACAGCACAGGTACCGGGGATGGCCTCAATGCAGAGCTGATGTGTGCAGGGTGTCAGTAAGATTATAACACCAAGATCTGGGGATGCTACTGAAAGAGGAAAGGAAGCTCGACATCAGAGGGCAGGAGAGACATGGGTCATGTTTGACAGAAATTAATCTTCTCTTAGATAATCAGTTGTTGAGGTACTCAGTAGGATGAGTCACTTCTAAAAATCTTTTCTGAATTAGGAGTGAAGGCAAGGAGGTGAGTGGCATGAGAATGGCTGTGGAGATGTTGATGATTATTGAGGGCTAGACCCCAACAGAGCAAAAGCAAGAAAAATAATTCATATATCACTGCATCCACATGTGATCGATGAGCTGTAATACAGTGACGTTCAGCCATTTACATGACCTCCTTTTTCCACCGTATTAGAGTTTTCAGCAATTTTCATAGAGATATCAGAGGAAGGTTAAGTATTTTTGAAGGAAGACATAATGTTGGAGAGGCTTTTGGAGTGTGGAGTCCATCTGAAATGGCATTGCTGCAGATAAGGGCCTACATGTTTACACATTTGATTTGATTTGAATTTTTTTTTATTTCAGAGGGCAGAATACAGAACCTGGATTTGAAAGCAACTCCAAAAAAGCTGCTGGTGGGAGATACTCTCTATTTGGATTGCAGAGCAGAAACGTTCTTCAATGGCCGCATTGAGTTCGTATGGACGTGTCCTAGTGGGAGAGTGAGTTGATTAAAATTTGGAATTCTGTTTTGATGCAGTCTGTCTCCACCCACCCCAAGAAAGATCTGTTCACGAGGCTGAGTAAATCCTAAGTATTCATTATTCTGAAAAACAGCCAGCCATTTGTAGGCATACAATTGCTCGTATTTTTAGTTCAGATGAGAATAAAACTTATCTGACCATCTTGATCCTGCAAATTGAACTGCAATGCACAGGCTAAATGAATGCCTGCAAGAAAAGCCAGAAGTATGATTCTTGTTGGAAAAAATAGCTGTCTCGCTTCTGGTGGCCCCTGTATTGATCCTGCTCACAGCAGCAAGTCTCAAAGCAGCCATGAAGGTTGAGGATTGTCAGTCTGCTCATCCATCTTGGTATCTATAGAGTAGGTAAAAGTGAAACACAAGCTAGTTGCACCTGCTGAAATCTCACCAACAAATTTCATTTGTCCTCTGAGTGCAGGTTCATTAGCTTTCTGTGGAAGGCAATACAGAAATGCCTGATTTGCAGTTGAAAATACAAGGGATAAAGCATTTCCTCTGGCGTACTAAAATCTTTCAGTTCTCCCAAGGAAAAATGGAGGGAAGAAAGGAATTTTTTGAGATCAGTTCATGTGTCCAAGATCAGTACTTAAGGTTCCATTTGATTCTCAGAATTAAAATAATTGTTTTCTTTTAATTTGGCAAAATATGCATTTCAAAGAAGCATCTAAGCTGCTCTGAGAAAGTAGAAAATGTGACCTCTAAATTTTGATTATTTTGGGACTTCTCCTGTTTACATAAAGCAAGCATGTTTCATTTTGTTTCTTCAAAGAAACTACAGAAAATGTGTACAGACTTCACAGAGGTGCAAGCAGGATCGTCCTATCTTATTTTCTTTCTTGAACCCCATGTGATGGGTGAGAAAGTGGTCTTTCTGCTGTTGTTTTTCCTTGAGCCCTCCTTAGGATTCTAACACAGTAACTGTAAAATTTCTTGGCCAAAATATGTGTGGTGAAAACTCCTACCAGAAGCATATCATTCTTTCTCAATTTTGCAGGAGTTTGCATTCGCATTTGGCTATCAAAATATCTTTTGTTCTTTTAGAAAACAGGTTTTCTCTTTAAGACATGCAAACTGACTTTGTCCAGAAAAAAAAAAAAAGCAAAACCACAACTAAATGCACAATTCGGACTCTACCAAAGCCGACGGGACTGTGCCAACACTGCTTGCACTGTGCTCCGTGGTCCTTGAATAGGACTGATCTTTTCTGCATCCAGTTATTTACCTCCCTGCCACAGTACCATTCTGTAAGATGACATCTATCTCTTATCAGTTGGTAATGAAAACTCAAACAGGAGCATTTCCTGCTGTTTAGTCCCTTACTTATTTCAGTAGTGGAGAGACAGAATAGTTTTGACCTGAATTGCTGCTTTTCTTACCTGTCAGACTTAGGCAGGGTGAACAAAATAATCTCAAAGTACTTTCTGATACTCTTTTTTCTGACCTCCAGCACCCTTATCCTAGAAGAACGATAGACCAAAGTGGCATGGTGTATAAACTTAGCAGTAGCCTGACAATTGAGAATGTCACCATGGAAGATGGAGGCTCCTATGTGTGCAGAACACTCAATGTAACAAGGCTGGAGGCCAATGTCACGGTCACAGTGTATGGTAAGTTCTGCAGCTAAACTAGAACATTGCTGAGAACCAAGACTGTTTAGCGCAAAAGATAAACATGCATAAAGATAAAGATGCTGCAGGTATTACTGATGCCTCTATAAGATCTTTATCTGGAGATGAAGCATACTGGTGCTGATGAGCTTTGCAAGGCAACTGCTGTAACAGCTTGTCATACATAGAATCACAGAACCATTAAGGTTAGAAGGGACCCCTAGAGATAATCTAGTCCAACCCCCCTTCCATGTGGTTGTCTGTAGCTTCTGCAGATCCGCACTGCAAAGAAATCCAGTGCAGACACAAAAATATTCGAAGATGTGAGCATTGCAGCCTGGTAGATCTGCCACTGCTTCACTTTCATTTTTTGTTTCTCTTTCAAGACAAACCTTTCATTACGGTTTCACATAAGAAAGGGCCCTACTATGAGATTACATCAGGACACAAGTCATTGAAACTGGCAGCAAAGGTGGATGCTTTTCCGCGTCCCACTGTTATCTGGTGAGTACCTTCATCTTATGCAAAATCCCGGATGCGTGACCTTCTTCGAGCTCGGGAGCAGATTTTCACCCTTCCTTACCCCACAGTTTTTTAACTGTGGTGCTCATTGTGAGTTGGTGGTGCTCATTGCTTTGATCTCCCAGTTCTCCTACAGAGATGCGTCTCCTTTCTACAGTGCCATGTGCTCTGTGAAGCTGGGCATACCTCTTTTCTATGCTCTTTCCCTCTTGGGTATGCAAGAAAAGTCCCCCTCACAAAAGCGTGAGTTTCATTTGTCCCGGATCCAGAAATATTTGGAAGATTCAAATAGTGACTGGAGAAGGGCTGTTCTCTTACCAGCATTACCAGTGGCCAATTTGCAAAGAGGCAGCGCTTACTAGAAAGCTGCCAGGGACATTTCTAATGACAAATGCTTTCTCTTTATCTCTTTTAAATATTTTTCTCCAGTTGTGGAAAACTTGACTTGATTTCTTGTGTTACCTGCAATGCTTTGTGGAAAATTAATCTGGTCTGTTCCCTACCAGGGACATATGGACCATACCAAGACCTCCAGCCTGTGCCACTTGTAAAAAATATACATGGCATTATGGCATTAGTTATTACAGCATTAGTTCTGCCACTGATTTCTAGCCAACAACTGAGGCAATATTATCTGAGTCATCTCCACATACTCATGACCCCTCGCACTCCTACCCCACCTTCTTGCAGACAGTGCACAGGATCCTGCACATCCCAAAGGCTGCACTATTAGAGTGTGACGGATCAGCTTAATGGGGATGCAACATCAGCAGCACCAGGAGACACTCATCTCCATCCTTTCATCTCTTTTTCCTCCCTCTTGCTGCTTTTCTTACACTTCATTTTATAGAGGATCTTTAACTATCCTATCCATCACTTATCCATCCTTATCTATAGGAAATCCTCTAGCACAGCTGTTGTGAATCTGCCTGTTCTGGCAGAGAAGGTGGCTGGCATGCACAGGCAGTTTCATGGTGCACTAGTCTTTGGCTAGCTGAGGTCCACTCAGGGTGGGTGGTAGTCAGCAAAAAGTGTTGCTCAGGGATCATTTGCTGTTTTTTTTTTTTTTTTTTAGCAGTTGAAATAACATGAAATTCTGTAGCATTCATTTCAAAACAGAAAACTCAGCCCTGCCAGGGGATACTTGTACTTGCTGCAGTTTCTTAGGGGATGGGGACCTTTCTGTGAGCTGAGGTGGGTACCATCCCCCTTCTCTCTGCCAAGGCTTTGTTCTCCGGGCTCAGCACGGAGCATCCTTTGGTAGCTGCCCGGGACCACCAGAGCTGCCTCTCCTGTGTGTTCCCAGCTACAGCTGTTGATGTTGGAGGTCTCTCAGGACAAGCTGTTTAAACGACTCTAAAGGAGGTTTCCAGCATTTTCATACAGTAGGACACGTGTCCTAGCTTCTCCTTCCACCAACTCTGAAGCACTGTGTGTGGCAAAGTCTTGCCTATTTGATATTCAAAACCCAAATCTGCATAAGAGCTTAGCAGCGAAGAAGGAGAACACCATGCAGACTGCTGTTAGAGTCATGGCTAGTGAAGATTCAAGACTGTAAAATCATCACTGATCTTCCTATTGAAATTCTCCAAAACAGAGGCTCCAGCATTTTTAGAAGCATTTTCATACATACACACTGAAAAATAATTCTACTTAATTAATTTGTCATTTATTTGGCCTCATAATTCAGCAGCATCTAGCTGCACATCTCTGATTATAACTAAGCATGCAACAGGCACTGTCAATTCAGACCCATTAAAATATCCTTTTCCTCTCAGTTGGATGGAGCACTCTTATAGCACTGCATGTGCTACTCAGTTTTGGTGTGGTGGGATGAAAGGGATAGATCAAACACGATTACAGAGCTGAATTTCCCTTGCTGTTTCCAAAGGATGACCCATTCTAATTTGAATAATAACTAGTTTTTCTGAGAGGAAACATGCGAACACATGATGAGTCTTGATGGGACTTCCAAAACAGGTACAAAGATGGCAAACTGATCAAGGATAACCACACCTGCTACGAGCCAGATCCAATGAAGTACAGACTGGGCATAAGAGATGTGAGACCCAAGCACGCTGGCAACTATACAATTGTCTTGAGCAATGCAAAATACGGCCTGTACAAGAACCTCACCATGCAGCTTGTAGTGACAGGTAAGGACTGCATGTTTATAAAAACTTCTTTTGTTTTCCTCATTTGTTTGTGTGATCCAACTTTATGAGTCAACAGGAACAGTCCCCCTGTCTAGCAGAGATGAGCTGATCTTTTTAGAGTCCAAGTGGGCACAAAGCAAAAGTGGGTGAAGGCTGATGTTAGTACATTAGAACCGGTAAGATAAGAATACAACAGACATGGGCTTTTTCAGTGTCAAATAGGCATTTAGGAAGGGTTTCTCAGGGCTAGGCAAGTGAAGAACACACGCTGGGTGAACTCTACAATGTGTTGGGATGCTGACTGCTGCATCACGTGGAGAGCAATTGTTAATATACTGACCACCTCCACCAAATGTACCCTAGATTCTAGAGTGTATGGCCGTGGGCATCTATGCCACTAAGTGTTTGATAGCAGATGGTCATCACGATAGCCACACATAACAAGTGTTCAGAGGAACATCTTTATCTTGTTAGGAGTTTGCATTTCAGAAGGTCTGTGCATAGACTCTCACTGTCTTGAGGATGCATCAATCCCATGTCACCTCATGTTAAATAGAAGCAGCACCCATTCCAAACAGGGAGCTGTCATGAGGAGTGAGTCTGAAACCGGGTCTTCTAAAGTCATTTAATTTGCACCCAGACGTTGCACCTCAGAAATAGACAGCAAGATCGTTTTGTGAGGACAGTGTCTCTGCAGAAGGAGGCAGATATGGCTTGAAAATGAACAAACACAAAGTTAGTTTTAACAGCAGTTCTGGAGATGGGGTCCCAAGAGTGGTAGAAATTTTACCCCTTGAGATTAAAAACTAGTCTGGGCAAAGCACTGAAGAACATCCTGCTGTGATAAGAGGAGTCCCAAAAGGGCTGACGGAAGGAACTGGATGAGCTACCCTCTTTTATGTCTCTCAATCATCCTGCTACAGAAATACCTTCTAAGTCTGCATCTCATGTATTGTCATTTATCTGATGGGAGCAAGTGCGAGACAGGGTCATTTCCAAGGGATTCCTGGGAAAACTGGCATAAACTGTGTGCACTGAGGCAGGTTCATTTGACACAGGAACAATAGATCCTGGAATCACATTTATTAATCTCCCTTGCTGGGATAATGAAAGACAGAGCCACATTGTCTCCTTGAACATCCACTGCCTCTTTTAATCCATTGAATTTGGGAGCAGAGAGATTGGATCGTGAGGCCAAATAGGAGTTCAGAAAAATCAGCTCTGCTTTCTTTTGTATTTTTTGAAGTTCAGCCAGGCAGTGAGATAAATGAAGTTATTGAGGCAGGTTTGTTTTCTTTTCTATTACAAATTCTTTTCTCCTTTTTCTCTTCACACCTAAAAATATTCTCAATTGTCCTGGTTTGTATCACTTATGTGCTGCTGAACCATGCAGCTTCCAGCATTTGTGTTTTTCTCATTTCACCTTTCACAAAGGAGCAGTGCCTGATGAATGGAGAACTGTCTGTTTTGGCACATTTCACCTATTAAAAATGCTAACTAAGATCTGACAGCTTAAACCACCTCTATGATAATATGGACTAAGGTGTGTAATTTAGAAGGGGAGAGAGCTAGGATTGTGTTTCAGGTCAGCTGCTGCAGCTCAGCTGATGAGCAGTAATATGTTAAGCCGCTGTAATTTGCTCACTCTAGGTTGTTTATCCATAAAATGGTTTTGTGGTCTTGTTTGAGAACGGAAACATTTAAAGGAAGAGAAAATTAAGAATGATAATAAATCATCTTGTTAAGGTAAATGTATTAGTGTTTGCGTGCAAAAGCAAATGTTTAGTTAAACAGCAGCCATTCCTCAAATAGGCATATGAAAAAAAAACAAACAGCCTGGGTCTGCGTGAACAAGATGCTATTTCAGGATTAAACCATCCCTTGCTATAAACTGCAGCACAAGCCTTTCATCTTCCACGTGCGGAGCAGCACGTGGTATCCCGCGCATGTCTCACCCTGCCAGCCTTCCTGGGAGAACCGCACAGCAGAGATGTCAGTGGGGAATGGTCACTGCCAAAACGGTGCCAAACACTGCCAAAACACCATTTCTGCAGCGACGTCTGCAGCATCCAGCCCATGCAGGGTGGTTACTGGCTGCAGAAGGTGCTGCATGCTGAAGCAGTGTGAGGAAACAGCTAAGAACAGACCAACCCCAAGTGAAGAATCCACAAAGGGAAATACCTACCGAAGAGCAGCGCTGACCTCACATTCTCCATCTGCAGGGCTCGGCCCCAGGGGAGGCTCACTTTGTCCAGGCACCTGTGGCCCGGTAGGAGCTCGGCTCTCCAGCTATTTTAAGCAAGGATTACCTTGCCCACCATGGAGACACAAGCACCACTGAGCTGGAAACAGCTGTGCTTGAAGAGGGGAGATTTTCACAGCTCTGCTTGCAGCCAGAGGGCATAGAGCCTGCAATTACTGGGGCTGCAGTTTTAGCGCAGAGATTAGCAGACTGCAGCAAAAATCCCCTTGGCCTTGCAGCGAGCACACAGGTAGGAGCAGTGCTTCTATGCCCTGTCGGGAAGATGTTGCTTGCGATGGTGCAGCACTGGAGAAGCCTTGTGCCGGGTGCTGGTTCTGCAGCAGCTCGCTGGTACAGAGCAGCAAGTCACAAGTACAGAGCAGCAAGTAACAGCCCTATGCGCCCTCCGCCCTGCCCAAACCTGGGCCGGTCTTCTAAATTTCAGAGCTACCTCTGTGGGAAGCAGCAAGTCCTCATCTGTATCAGGTAGGAGAAGATGGAAAATTATTTAAATAGCTTGTTGGATGAGACAGTACATGTTATTTGGATTTATCCTCTTCTTCTGCAAAACATTGCTATGCTGGGGAAATAGAAGTGAGCTCCAAAGCACTGGGTGCTGCTGCTCCCAGGCAGTGTGCGCTGTCTGTGTGGTGGCCCATGTGCTGGGGCAAAGTTACCACTGTCACTTTGAACTAGGTGCAAAGGAGGAGGTTCTACAGGAAGCAGAGAGATCCACAGTGTCAGCTCCAATGGCCAAATTCTGGGTAGGAGCCCGCAGCAATGCCCACCCAAGGCAAGCACCCGATTCATCATACACAGAAGCGGGGCATGTGAGCTATGTGGGCTGTTACATAGAATCATAGAATCACAGAATGCCGAAGGTTGGAAGGGACCTCTAGAGGTCATCTAGTCCAACAGCCCTGCACACGCAGGGCCGCCTAGAGCACATGGCACAGGGCAGCATCCAAACGGGTCTTGAAGATCTCCAGAGACGGAGACTCCACACCCTCTCTGGGCAGCCCG
>JAWLRI010000229.1:4311906-4335969 GCA_034781795.1 Crypturellus tataupa
CATGGCACAGGGCAGCATCCAAACGGGTCTTGAAGATCTCCAGAGAAGGAGACTCCACAACCTCTCTGGGCAGCCTGGAGGAGAGTGGCCCTCGGGATCCCACTGCTACTCCAAAAATGTCTCTTTAAGACGTGGCTTAGCTGTGCCTCTGGTCACCCGTGCTCCTGCTGCAGCTGGAATTTAATCTCACAGGCACATGTAGCTCCTTGGCAGAGTCACGTTGCCTCCTGGTAGGACTTGAATCCCCAGGAGGTAGCTGATTGCATTTTCAAAATGCTCCTTCTTTACATATTTACACATCAAACACTGTCCAAGAAACGGTGGGTTGCTGTGTTTTTGTTTTGTTTGATTAAATTCTTATTGAGAAAAGCCTCAAGAAAATGAAGTCCCGAAGAGTTTAGAGGAGGGGGAGCAAGGAGAATGGACAATCCGAGCAAACAGCTGGTGGTGGCACATCCAAGGCAGCCAAGGAGAAATGTGGGAGAAAACAGTTATTCTGTGGGAGTACAAAGCAATTTCAGAACAAAACTTAAACCAAAGCCACAAATCTCTTTATGGGCAAGAGGCTGCGCTGCAGTTGCACCATGCACAAGTGATCTGCATGCGCCGGAGTTCCCGCCAAGCACTGTATGGAGGGGATCGTAGTGAAGTCTGAGTTAATTCAGAGTAATGGGACAAATAATCTCCATCGCCACTTTGCCCTTCTGCTCTGTCCCCTCATACCTGCTCCTTTGGACACGCTGTGAGGAACACATGGTTAGGATACGTTAGGAATAGCAATGCAGTGCAGCTGATGATTAGGTTAAAGGACTGAGCCAGGTAGGAGAAGCAGGGTTGCATAAAGTGAGCTGCCCTCTTGCCTGCGTGCCTGGAGGTCCTACGAGCTCTGCCTTTCTTTGTGTATCCTCCTGGTCTCCTGTGGAGCCCCTTGGAGAAGGACTCAGTCAGGAAAAGTAAAACAGAAGACAGTATTTTCCATCTTCTGGGCCAGCTAAGCAAGTGAGAAACCCCAAAATAAAACAGAGCTTGTCTCGGTCTGACCACTGTTCCTGCTCAGCCCCAGGTTTTGCTTCCCTCCTGGCATGCCCAGCACCGGTTGTGACCTTCCGGGCTAGGCAAGAGGAGAGGAAGAGCGCGGCAGCACGCGCGGGCTGCAGTGAGCAATCCCTAACACTCCTTGCTAGGGAGTTATGAGGAGCTTCCCCCCGCCGGCACCTGCGATCCCTGCAGCAGAGCCCCTGGGGAAGCAGCCAGAGCTGTTCTCATTCGAGAAGCAGCGGCGGAAGGTCGGGAAGCAGCAGTCTGTGGTTTCCAGGCCATCTCCCAGCCATGCCTGCAGGTAGGTTAACTCGTGGTTTTCCTCTGTGGGAAGGCACACAGAGTGGGCTAAGGAAAATCCCAGCAAACCACCTGCTCTGCTGGCAATTGGGCAGCATCTCACTGAGCATTTCACTTTGAGCCCTGCTTGGCTGTGAAAATTAAGAGGGGTAGAGTGGCAGAAGGGGTAGATCATTTGTAAACTGAATAAAAACAAAGTGGAGAATTTTTGGAGGGGAAAATTTCAGTTTTCCCTACATCATTTGACCGGTCCCAGCTCACATCACTGTGTTTCCTACCCACCTTATTGCAGTCACCGGGCTCAGCGTGTGGAGCTAGGACTTCCACAAAGCGCTGCACAACCCTCAGAGGAAGACTGTGAAGTGCAAATTATTTTCACTTTTGGGAAACAGAAAGGACGAATAGAAAACAAGTCGCCTCCCTGTCACCAGTTTTAATGAAGGCCCTTGTCCGACGGAGCGCAGCGGGTTGTGCCTAGGGGCTTTACTGGGATGCTCTATGTTCTCTTCATGATGCGCCTAATGCAAAAATGCAGAAAGATGTTCTGAAAGCCAGATGAGACTGTAGGGGGGAATGTGGGTGAGCAGCATTTGAGCAAGAGGTCCCTGGGAGTAAAGCAAAGCTTTTCTACAAAAATCAGGTAGATGCTTTATGGGTTGTCCTCTCTATCTGGGTGCTCCTTTGGGTGACAGGTGGGCAACCCCATAATGAATGTAATGTATTGAATGTATTGAATTGAGTGAATGTATTGAATGTAATGAATTGAGAACCTGAGGAATCCTGTGGCAAAGCAGTAATGTCAGGGGAAAGGTTCATATCCTAAACACTGTGTATACTGTTTACTTCTAACTGTATGCCCAAAGACTAAACATTGCGCTAGGAACTAAGGTGAGATTTACATAATGCTGTTAAATTTAAATTTGCAGTAAGGGGACCTGCTTTCAATTGCGCTTCGCAGCGCAGCAGCAGGGAAGTCTTTAGATATTCAGGTCAGCTCTCACACCAGCAATTGCACCTCTGCAAAGGGCTGGGGATACAATCACACTTGAAACCTGCGGGGACGAAATCCCATTTGTTTCAAAACATTTAGAGCCATCCAAACATTGCACCTTCCAAAAGCAGCCACAGATGCAGCTTTTAAGGTTTGCTTGGCTTCTGCTTGAACAAACTCAGCCTGGGGAGGGCAGTGGCCAAGGGGTGTGGAAGGAGGAGGGCAGATGTCTGGGGGCAAGTGGGAAACAAGAAATTGGATCATTGAAATGCACAGGGCAGGACCGAGGTGTCTGATGCCTGCCCAAGCTCCTAGTTCCTTACAGCTTATTTTTAAGAAACAGCAATGCACTTGCAAATGTGTGTGTGTTGATGAAATCCGTATTTGAGATGCATAATTTAAGGTGCAACCAGAGAGAGACTTGGCTGCTGGCAAATGGGTTGCAAATGGATTCATGGCCCCAGCCCTCCCTCCCACCCTACCGCTGAGGAGCGAAGGTGCCCGGGGTCCTGCGGAGCCCAGCGCGCTGCTTGCGACCGAACGTGGCCGAGAGAGCAGGGGGAGGGGCTGTCCAAGAAGCACAGGCTTAGAGTGCGCTGGATCCTCACTGGTTTCAGGGAGAACCTCATGCTCAGGCGCAGGGCCTTTCTGCAGGCAGGACCAAGTCAATTAGCTACTTACAGACCAAGTAAATCTAAAAGGCCAGGATCCCCCTTCAAAGAAACCAGTTCACTTGGTAGATCCTGGTGTTTCTAGCACTGATGGAGGCAACTGCTGTATGTGGGATGTGGCCCAGATCAAAGTGCCTGGAAACGCGGCAGTTGTCCCAGCAGGCACCGCCAGAGGGGACACACGGGAGAGTGGGCAGAGCCTCCCAACATTTGCAGTACAAGAAATCCACCCCCAGTGATCCCAGTCCAGCCCTAACACTTCACAGGTCCAGCAATTCAGCTCAAAAATCAAAATGTCACTGCAAAACAGCCCACCCATGTTGGCTTAACTCAGGCTTGAAACTTTTCTTGTGTGAGATATTAGAGCATCCCACACTGCACACCACAAACACAGCATTGGCACATCGGGCCAATGCTGATGGTCCTAAAAGCACCAAGAGATGGGGCTTAAAAGATTTCAAAAGTGCAATATAAGCCAGCTGCAGATTGACATCTACCACCATTACACATTTTGCGGTAAAAGAAAGAGAGGGAGATATAAAAACTGCCCCAATTTCTGAGTGCTGTACCCCAAATTAGCTACTACCCCACACTCACGGTGTTATGAGACACCATGAAAGAAGTGCCAGGGGGTCATTTTTAGCCATCTCAAGTTATAAGAAAATAATTGATGAAGATTCATAAATTATTGTTATTTAATGAATCATTTTGACTCTCTTTAGGTTTCAAGTTATATTTAATAGGGCTATGCAGTAAAGTTATCGTGGAATTAGGAATTCATTTGTCACTCATGTATGTTATTATTTTAATTAGATCAAGTTAAAATTATTTCTTTTCTAGAGAGATAAGTGACAGTCAATGTGTTCCTCATTTCACCAAGAAATGTAAAAAATTCTTCTTATATTCAAAGCTAATAACCAAACCCTTCCCCTCATATTCTTTCATACAAACACACATCCACAAATACACATAGTATTTCTCTCCTTAAGTGAGCAAAGATTTGTTCTTACATCCTCAGCAATGTAACACTGGAATAACCTCCCATACCGACTTAGCATCTCTTCTTCTGAGGGAGAATCATGCTTTTGGGTCCAGTCCAGACATGTTGAACAAAGGATTTGAGGCTGAAAGTGTCTGAGAAGATGAAAAACGTGCTTCTACCTCTGTGGAGTGTTTTAGAATAATTTTTAACAATCAGGAATAATTTAGTGATGGGAAATGAGATGCTAGTTATAAGGAAATTCAACATTAAGTGAATTGCTAATTAAGACATAATGTAGCCACCGTAAAGTTGCTGATGTTTTACTGTAGCATGGGAATTAGGGTATGGCTGAACCATCTGCACTCAGCACTCCTTCTTTCATCTGTGTAGAAGAGGAGGCTGACATTTTCAGGCAATGGTGAGGTCAGAAGATCAGTCAAACTCTGGCCTGGCAACCATTAGAAATGGAAAGTGAGGATCCTACTGAGGCATGGGATCAGCCTGTCCAGTGCTCTCATAACAGTAGAGGCCTGGAGGCAAAAAAAAAAAAAAAAAAAGGCAGGAGCGAAAGGGCTGCAGATTGATGAGGTGGGCAGCAGCTCATATTTACATATCTGCGGCCTCCTTGACAGCAGAAAAATAAGTTAATCCACAAAATAGAAGTCTAATCTCCATTCACTTCCCAACTTGTGCAAGCGCTGGGTGCAGAGCGGCGGCACTCGGCTGCGCGGAGGTGCTGAGCGGAGGGACCCCAACCAATAAATCTGTGCGACTTCCTGTTATGAGAAGCGGACACAGAGATATGGGCAGGGATGGGCAGAGCTGTCTGCACAAGGGAAGAGCCTGCGCCTTCACCCCCAATTCCAACCCACCCTCGCCGAGGTTAGGAAAAGTTCAGGTCACTTTGGGGATTTTTTAGCCTTATTTCTTATTTTTGCCTGTTCCCGTGGGAGCTGGAAGTAGAAAGGACAGAGCATTTCTTTCCTGCTGGCAAGGAGCAGGACACAAGTTTGTTCTTGAGAAGGGTGTGATCTTGCAGCCCTGCAAATGTGAATAATGCAGGTTTAGCTCTGGGGGAGATTTTTTTGGCATTAGTCTGCCAGTGTTTTCCTCCCACCACTTCTTCCCTGCTCCCCTCCATCCAGTGCACACTACGCAGATACGGAAAAGGTAAGCAGCGTTTCCCAGCGGAAAAGACTTCCCAGAAAACCCTTAGGAGGACGTGCACACTCGCAACCGTGTTGCAGAGCACCAGCTGCCTGATAAGATTCCTCACAGGCTGCAACACCAGATGCCCAATGCTATTCTGTCCATAGTGGCTGCACAAAGAGCCTGATCCTGCAGTCCTGAGTCTCACTGCATCTGTTTTCTAGAAGTGTAGACGGTTCACCACTTTTAAGAGCAGTTAGGACAAAGGTGAGAGTGTTTCAGAGTATTGCCCATGTTCTTGCAAATGGAGAGTTTCAGCATTGCTGGTACTCTCCAACTTCAGCAACATCACAGTATCACCACTGCTAGCCTCAAGGCTTTGATGGAAACGGGAACACTACCATGGATATAAACTCTGTTTCTTTTTTCTTTTTCTTTAGAGAGACCCAAAATCTATGAAAAGGAGACGGATTTTGATAAGATTGAGCGTGTGGAATTAAGAAGCAAACACAAAATCCAGTGCACTGTGAGCGGGAACCCTGACCCAAAGGTCGAGTGGCAGTGGCAGCCCTGCAGCCTCACAGAGACAGTGTAAGTGGATGCTCAGGGGGATCTCACCCAAGGGTGAACGTGCTGTGATTTGATATGGTAGTTTCAGGACAATTTTTCTTTTCAGTGTCTTACTTATCTGTATTAAAAATTGCTAGAAGTGATTCCTACCTAAAGATCACAAAGGGGTTGTCTATGACCCTTTTTGGCATTGCAAACACATTTTATAATATCAGAATTGCATCCAGTAAGTTTAAAGTAACTGACTATCCGACTGAAATTTCCTTTAACTTGACCGGCAAGGCACCTCGAACTTACTAAGATTTTTCTTACATCTCTTAGATGCAGCCTATGATGTTGATAAAGAAAAAAAGATAGGTGTGAGCAACCAGTGAAGGGAAGATCTCAAGGAAAAGAGTGTGTAGAGATGAAACACATTTTTTTTGCGTGTGTGTAGAGGTGACATATGTTTTTTCCCCATAAGGACTTATGTCAGACAAAGCTGCCGAAGGCTTGTCAAAAGCTAAGATGTCCCATACAGTTTGTTTGTGTCGTTCCTGCTGCCCTGTGAGCAGAGTGGTCTGTGGGGAGAGATCTGGATAGGTGTCACACATGAGAGTTGGCTGGGACAGCTCTGACAACTCTTCCCTTCTTTAAAAAAATCAAGGCAGATCTGGGCAGCAGGAGAGAAATTTTGCTGGATTGTTCCTTATTTTCTCCCAGCTTCTCCAAATCCTGGGAATGGCAGGCCACAAGCCTGAGACAAGCTCCTGTCCCAGGCCCCCTGCAGCAGCAGTCACCGCAGGGGTGGGCAATCCTGGCTCAGATCAGGTCTCAGAAGCGGCTGTGTCTTTCCATGAGGGAAGTCGCCCATTAGCTGGGTTAGCATTTGGCCAGGAGCTACCTTGCCACTGGTCATGAAGGCAGAATTCAACCAGATTCAAACCAGGGAGCTGGTGGCAAAAGACCTCATATAACCCTCGTTCCAGCTCCCTGGCCTTCTGATGTTATCGATTTAAATACAATTGCAGAGTGGCGTCCACCTCTTCTGGCCTCCGGGGCAGCCTTATCTTTCTCCAGCAGAAGCTGGAGGAGGATTCCTGTGGGAAATGACACAGCCCCCATTTCCTCCTGTTGTCTCACTTCCTCTCGCTCCCTCTCTCTCTCCCCCTTCCTCACTGGAGCGCTCTGAATCCCAGAACACATCATTGTCCTTCGAGCCGTGATGTGATTTACTTCCTTTGAGTATTTTCTCTTCATCCTTAAGACAGAATTGTGTCTTTCAGGAAGTCGCCTAAGCCATCTTTTAATTAAGATGTTTTGAGAGCTAGAAACCCTCCCTTGACCTAGGGTGGTAACCGGGTGTCTTCTGAGGACTGACAGAGGCGCCACTGTCTAGCAGATTGGTTGCCTGCACTGCTGGCCCTTGAGCATCACCTACAGAAACTCCTGTTTGTTTTACGTCCTGTAACGCTCACAAGGTGTGACAGGGCTGCAGGAAGCGCGGTGCCTTTGCGGGAGCCTGGGTGCTTATCCCTGCCGTGTGTGGCTCTGTTCCAGTGAGGATGCAATGTGAGCGAAGCCTTCTGCCACTGTCACCCCAGTACTCACTCTGCTTGCTCAGGGACCATGAGCAGCACCTCCTCCCCATGTCATGATTAGTGACTGGCATGTTGAGTTTGGAAATGTATTGCGAGTGCTGAAAGAAAAGCTATAGTGGCCATGAGCTGGGGTATTTTGCCTATTCACCACGTTAAACTCACATGGTTGGATTCAGGTGTTCAGGGTTTTCTGTGTTCAGTCTTTAGAAAGCTTGGGACCTGTCTTTGCTGGTCAACTTGTGCTCTTTGTCCTGTTGAGGTGAATCCTTTATGAAATGCTTTGAAATGTTGTGAAGGAATATCACAGTTGCAAGAGAAGGTAACCATCTCTATCAGCAAAAGATTTAGGAGTTTCTTAAGACCTAAGAGTATTGCTTCAGCATGACATCTTTAATGATGGCTCCTTCGGTTGTCCGCAGTGATTCAGGCTTTGAACAGCACCTTTGCTTTTCCACTTCCAGATGCAACCCCCGTGGCCCAAGAATAGTGGTGGAGGAGAACATGCATACAGGCAACAAGATCAGGAGCATTGAAAACATCAAAATGAAGCATGGGGATAAAAGAAAGGTATGTGGCTGCCGGACGCTTAAGCGCTGATGTCACGGAATAGCAGTGGTTTTACGGCTGGGACGCTGCGCTCACACAGGCCGCTCTCCGGCGGTTCCCAAGCTGCTGCTGCTTGTTAGCATGCTTTAAATTCCACAGCCCTGGGATCACTTTCAGATTGCCACTGTTTATAAATGCCGGGATTCTGGAAATGATGTCACTTACCCTGTTTAAAGCCCTCCAAAGAATTGTGGGTCAAAAACTTCTCTGTCTTACTCAGTCTTGAGAAAGTGTAAGAGTGCCTCAGTGCAAGCAGGGTCTTGTGAAGTGCACCCCACTGATAAGGACTCCACATGCATCAAATTGTTTACCACTTAGAAATCACTTTGTACTGCCCAAAGAGACTCACAAAACTTTGCCTACCCTGACAGCAATAGGAGTGAAGCAGCTGGGTTATTTAAGGGATCTCCCATGGCCAGGAGTAGCTGGCTTGATTGGCAGAATGCGATGGGTGCCTGCAGGACCTGCCTGTTCTGCCTGAAGTTGGAAATATTTCCTTATTCACTAGGGTGCCAACCATGTTACCAAGCAGGAGAATGTGGGAAGACCTCCTTCCTTCTCCAATTCCCTGCTTGCTGCAGTCTATATCCTGATGTACTGTAAGCACATGATAAAATTTTGGGGCTACTTGAATGCTTAAAGTTAAGCACAAACCTAAAGTGCTTTTCTGGATCAGGTCCAGACTAAATCAGCATCTGGCAGGATCAGTGCCTTAGCCATCTGCTCTTTCTCATGGAGACTTTCCAGCTCGAAACATAATCTAAAACAGAGCTCTGAAAACATGGTTGGGCTGGAAAGGAGAAAATCTCTGTTCCTTTTTCATCCTTAAGTTTTCCCCATGCTGGAAGATATTTATAAATTGGGCTCAGTTAGGTATAGCATAGTGTCCCATAAGCTCTGCCTTTAATAGATTCTTCAGATCTTTAGATCGTAGGTAAAAAGCAACCACCTACAAAGCTTCAACTAGTTGTAAAAAAATAGAGACCAGTGACTTGGACTTACAAAGGTGCTTCCTTTTCCAAGACTTTCGGGTTGCTGCATGGATAGAGAAGAGTTTTGTATCTTACATAACTGCTGTTTGTCTCCAAATAGAGAGTCTATCTATCTACATGATAGTGTGCCCAAGAGCATAATTTAGGTCTGATGATCAGTTTTAGTTACATTTGTCTCCATATGAATGAGAAGGGCTTCATGGTTGCTGTGGCTCAAAAGATTTCCATTTCAATACTCTTCGGTTGCTGAATAGTCTCTTAGGCTGGGACAGTGAGGCACATCTACTACAGAAAAACAATTCTACAACAGAAAACTATTAAAAACAACTTTTTGTGGTTGTTTTATGCATATAAATGCTCCATCCATTTCTTATCTTGCCAACTTAGCTAAGGCAAATACACAACTGGGTGAAATTTTAGCCTGTTAGTGGAGGTAGAGGTGGGACTTTTTGCTGCGGGAGATGCTCAGCAGACACGAGGCCATGAGAAACCTCAGCCAGAGTCATTCACCTCCCGAGGACTCCTCTCTTTCTCCGAAAGCTTTGCGGCTGCTCGCACCTTGGACTCCCGCGTGGCTGCTCCTGGCTCTGCCCTGCAGAAGCCGTCTCTGCTCTCTGCCCTTTCTCTAGACTCTGGCATCCTGAAGGGTTCTGTTTTTAGACATATTCAAAGCTCTGCCCACACTCCTTTAACTGGAGCTGCTGTGTATTACATTATTCAAGTTCCTTAAAATGCAAGTTACATAACTGTATAATTTATAGAACATTCATTATTTTCATCTCCTCCCGAACCACTGGCTGAAAAAAACACACTCTGAGGTGTTTCCTACTAATGTTTATGTCCCAGTTAAGATTTATTCAAATTAATAAAACTAGATTTTTCTGAATCTCAGATTTCAGCACTTTGTCTCCCTGCTTATATTAGCAGACAATTCCTCTCCTTCCCCCCTTCTGAAGTTCAAGGCTATCTGCTCTGAGTTAAGTGGACTCCTTAGATAATAGAATATAATTCAAAAAAGACACTGATGAAATCTCATAGCCTTCAGACTTTCCTTGTTTTTTATCAGTCATTATTCCCACCAGAAATGCAATAGACAGGAAATGGCCCGATCCATTCCCACCATGTCCTAGCAAGTAATTCATCGGCATTGACTAGCCAGATGAAATAATAAAGATGTTGAAGTCTGAGCTTTTATTGACTGCATTCTGAAGCTGGGATTAGCTAAGATTGGTTATTTTTCCTGTGTGATTTGAGCCTATCCGATGACAGCTGGAGTCTCGGAGCAGAAGGTGGAACTTACCTAGTCTCAAAGATTTCATCTGTTTCGCAGGGTCCCTGAAGTTCACCCTCAAAGACTTGTAGCAATAAATGTTTCTTCAGTGACAACTTAAAAGAATTGCATTAACTTTTTAGAGCTTCTATGAATACAGGAGCAAATCCCCAGAAATTCCCAGATCCAGATTTTTGCTCACCGAGGCAGCAAGCAAGGGTTCCTCCATCAGAGCAGTGATGCTGTCTCACACTGAGATCTTATGTCTGTTTGATGCATGTCATGTAAAATTGAAGTTTCTCATCTTAGTCATCATAGTAACGATTATTCCATTATTATTGCAGAGATAGGGAGGTGAATCTCACTCCTAAAAAAAAGCACATGCTTAATATTGTACATCATATCATTAATGTTATAAGCTCATAGGAGTCTTGGTCAAATACCGCTTGAGGCAATTACATTGTGCCAGCCTCATTTTTCTCTGTGTTTTTTCAGTCAATACTGAAGCTTTCACTTTGTGATTTAAACTGCCAAGTAGCTACCCCTGAAAACTGTTTTTTAATGGCAGGTGAAACAGCTCTGATTGCAGGAATTACCTGGATTCCCTCTTCGGGCTGGAAAGAGCTAGGTTGCTATTTTAGTTTCTAAGTAAGTGAACTGAACATCCTGATCTGAGCTGAGGAGAACAGGTCATTGTAGAGAGCACAGCAAGATCCATACATAATTCAGTCCTTCTGGGGAATTTCTTTTCATCTCTCTTTCCTCTCTCACACGTATATATGAGAGAGATGGCCCTGCTACATGGATGCTTGGACATGTTTTTGTAATGAAACTCATGAATTTATTTAGTTTGTGAAATTCATAAGCAGTTAAGAAAGTCCACCTGAAAATGCTGGTTTTAAACCTCCTGGAGGAACTAAGGAACAAAACATGGGATGGGTTCAGTAAGAAGCATGGGAGCAGCTCAATAGGGATGGTTAAATCTGTCACCTTGCATGGGTGCCAGTTTAAGCGAGTGGCCACCAACCTTGGCACGCGGGCCTCTGGCAGGGGAGGGGAACTGCCATGTGGCTGCGTTTTGGACAAGGTGTTTACAGACCACAGGCTTCAGGCACTTCCGAAGCACAGGAACACATGCACCACCTTGTCCTTGCCAAGTCGTCTTGAGAGAGCCTGGCTAGCAGCAAGGACGTAAAAAAGAGTGCCCTGTCTTTCCCGCCCATTTTAACTCATTAGCTGTAATCACAGTCACGAGGAAGATGCATGGGGTAGTTGTGGCTTGTGGACCGCCAACATCTGCCTGCCAGCCTTTGGGCTACTCATCAGTCCACCCACATGAGAAACATCCCGATCCCTTCAGAGGCCTCTCAAATCTCCATTTGATTGCAATCTTCTGCCCCACGCAACACCTTCCCTAAGAAGATGGTTCTACAGCATAACCATGAACTCTGCTGTACTCCAGAGGAAGGCACTGAGCAGCCTCATTTTACAGGGAGAAAAACAGAAGTGCCAAACGGCACTGCAGAAATGAAAGTAAACCACAGAAGTTCCCAGTCGATTCGGATTTCTTCTCTCATCCCTTGTCCTCAGTCCATCCTTTATCATGTTTTAAATGGATGAACTAAGATCATGGGTTGGAATTGTCAGGCTATAAAAATAAGTGTTGTTCTGTGCCATTCAAATAGATGGATTGGGAGCTAGCTGAGTATTTTCTTTGTGGGGTCTCTGCTGAAGTTCCTATTAATTTCATCTCTAGCCACCTCCACCCTAGCTCTGCCAGCATTAGGCAGCTGAGAAGTTTTCCACCCACTTTTTCTACTCCCCATCCTCACCCACTTCACTAACGAAGTGAAAGAGAGAACTGTTAACTAAAGCCATTGAGGGGAGGGATTTGAACGGCAAGAGAAAGCAAGAAATAACAAGATATATTAATCTGTGCTGGCTCCAGCTTAAAAATAAGGCCTTGCTGTTCTGTCCTTACCATGAGATGTCTTAAAACACTCATGGTACATGGCTGTGGAATGCTATTTGGCTGCTTCTGAAACAACTTGTTTTATCAATTAGAAACATTTCAGTGCAAGGCATCTGGACTTTACTAAACAGCTCCACTATAGGTTTTCCTAGCAGCAGTGCCTATTTGCTTGCTATAGTTGTTCTTTAGACATTTGTCATTTGCTCTTCTTACTGAATTTTCAACTTAATTTATTCTTATGCAATTATTATTTATTAGCTAGTAATCCCTTCCTCGGGCTGGCAGTATCAAGTGGCCTTCAGGTTAAGCAGAGGAAATGGAGCCTTTTGCCTCCAAATTGAACACAGGCGAGCAAAACTGGTCGTCATCCAAAGGGTGTTTGGTGTTGGGCATGCAGGGAACGCAGCATCTCAGCCCCGTTCCCACTAGGAAGAGGTCTAGACACTGCAGGCCAGTAATTTGTTATTCATTATCATTGGGTTCAGCACTGTCTGCGAGGAAGCAAAGGACTGAAGAGCCCACAAAGCTAGTGCTGCAACCTGTGCCTGGAGAACATTGTCAAGGGCCAATGTCATTAGTTTGAACTGCTCTTGACAGGGACACTGGGTGAAAGGTCAAATAAAAAGTGCAAAATTGCAGGCTGTCAATAGTTCATGAATAGCAATTTTGCTGCAATGATACAGTGTTTCGAGATAATTGCAGATTTCGTGTTAGCATCTTTGTTTTGGCTTAGCAGAAAGCATTGCCTTCTGCCTGGGAACAGCTTTCTGAGTAGAAGGAATGAAATGCAGCTTTGACATCAGCCGGGCTTGGAGTAGGAGGTTGGACAGGAGACCTAAGGAGATCCCATTCGGTTAAAGTCATTCCAAGCTTCTATAAGCCTAGATAAACTTTTCTATCCAGAAATGAAGAGTGCAATGCTAGTCACATGCATAAAGGATGGGGAGTGAATGATCCCCTCAGAATATCCTTCAATGACATTTTTCTACCCTCTAGTGAAGGTCCCAAAAAGCTGCAAACATGCCGTTCATGCCGTTCTATTGAGAGACAATTCTGATAACAGTTTTCACTTTTATAAAGACAAAAGATTCCTATGTTGGTTGCTTGAGCTCATACACTTTTCACATTCAGCCGCTTCTTGCACACTTTTCTTGAATTGTATACACTGAAATTATATGGATGGGATTTAGAAAAACAACTCTTTTCTCCCTTCCTACAGTTATGACCAAATTCAGAGAAATTTCATGCCAGGTCAGCTTGGGCTGGCTATATTAACAAGTGATGAACATCCCCCAAAGCATCTGCGCAGAGAATATCATGGGGATTTCTTTTTTTTTTTTTTTTTTTTTTTTAATCTGGGTTACTAGGGGTAGCTTTTTAATGGGATCAACAATTTGCCTCAGTATTTCAAAAAGCAGATGCTGATAAACTATATGGTTTTATAGAGGGCAGGAAGATTTGCACAGTGTTGTCAATACCAAAGAGTACTGACAAGCTTCGGTCTATTGAAGACTAATGTAGGATTAGGTTATTTGGCACCTGAGGACTTGCAGTGAGATACGGCAAAGATAATTGGACTCCCTCTCAGGGATTTATGGTGGGAGTAAAAGGCTGATGCATAGTGGTTCCTAGGGATTCATCTTATTAAAAGGAAATCACGCCTGGTTCTTAATTTCCTTCACTGAAATCATATCCATTTCTGTACTGGATGCTGCTGGTTTGAAAGTCACATTTTAGAGGACTTTGGGAGGACTTTCTGAGAAAAGACACTGAAGCAACCTCTCCATGTTCAGCTGGTATCCAAATACCAGATACAAACTGGTATCCAGATGCGTAGCAAGGATTTTAAGCCCACAAACAAGGAAATTACTTCCTCTCTTTTCCGCCATGAATTCTTTTCAAGACATTGCCCCCAAATCGAGCTTGTTTCCCTTCATCCTTTCAACATCCTTTCACCTTTGCATCTAGGCATGTCCCAGGATAGCCGTTAGCTCGTTTCTGCCCACTACCAAACCAGACCTTTTGCGAGTTACGTAGTCAAGGGCGTCAGTGTGCTGTTTGTGCTTGTGACCTCTGGGCTATGGAGTGCACACTGAGCCCTAGTGTTTATAAGAGTCGCAGTGTCTCCCCTAACACTCATGGAGAAGTGGTTTCAGCAGGTCCATCCGTATCGGCCTTTGCTATTCCTACATACAAAATCCTGAGATCTAGTGATCATGAGAAGAAAATCTTGGTCCTGATTCAGTGATTCAGAAGGAGGTGGCTAAAGCCAAAAGCCAGGGCAGTGCCATGAACCAGGGCTTGGGAGCGACCAGCGGCACCAGGGAGTTCCCACTGCAGCAGAACCAGGAGCAGGAGCTTCTGTCCTGGGGCTTCCCACCCAACGCAGAGCTCTTGCAGCATCAACAGTAAGCATGAGGACTGCACAGCCCTTTCTTTGGTGGACACCAGGGGGAGCTGGGTTTGCTGCTCTCCTTCCACCCCTGAATTTGGTTTGTGCCTGGTAATGGTTATTTCTGTGTTGGGTACCCAGGAGAGGTGGGTGGTTTTCTTCTTCCTCTGTCACTGCTCTGTTATTCTGCAGAGGTGAGGAGGAAAATGTTTCCCATTAGTACGTGAAATGCACACAGGATCAAAACTTTTGAAACTCATTTCCCTGTGGGATTTAAGGTGCCAAAGCTCAGAAAATCTGAAATAACTCTTTGAAAATATATCCCACACAGCTAAAGACACAGTCATATCGTAGGTTTATGGAGAGAAAAGGAAGGTCTTGTATGAATTTAGTTTAGGATATTAAAAAAAGAGAAAAAAAAAGAAATCTCAAGAGATGCTTTCCTGCACATCAAAGCAGTCTGGGGAGATCAGGGCAAAGGGCTAGGGAGCATTATAACTTTTGATTCTTAAAATCCTTAGAATGGATTTCAAAGAAAGTACTATTTGTTCCAAATGTGAGGACTCCAAGTTCCTCAAGTGGAGGGCTGCAGGTAAAGCAAAGTCATCCTGGCCTGGTGGCTTGGACCCTGCCTTCTTGCTAGCAGTGCGAAGGGAGCCCCAGAATTAATTAAAGCCGTGACATGGCTGAGATGACAAGCTGAGATGAGGGTCAAAGGGGTGTTGAGTCAAGGGTCTCTCAAGGACAATATGTAAAAGCAATCTGAGGCCCGGAAGGGCTACATGCCTCCCTGCTTGGGGGTCTATGACCACAAAGCAGCTCCAGAAACATTTCTTACAGCATTTACCAGAATGACCCGTTCCCTGTGCAACTGTGTCCTCCCACTTCTGAAAAGCATTTATACCTGAAATGAAAATTTGCACGTGGGACTAGTATCTTGGGTGTCTTTCCAGTGCCTTGGATGAATCTTTGCAGTCCTTCACTTCAGCTCTGTGCTGATGTTGCCACATTTAGACTGCATCAGTGTGGCAGAGAGGAGTCCTCTTTTTCACTGGCAGAAATAGGAAGAAAAGAAGGAGGGTTTTAGGACTAAAGAAGGAAGAGAATTTCCTGACCTGAGGTGCTATGAGCTGAGAGACCAAAGGACTGGCAGAAGTACTAGTATGTGAACTTCCCTCACAGCTAGAAGCTCCTTGGCAGTTTTCCTGCCATAAAATATATATTTATGAGCTACTCACAAGCCTCTCTGCTCAGCCCACATGGTATTCAAAGCCCTTTCTATTCTGACTCTTCTGGCAGATCGTGAGCACACTAACCATGGAGAACAGCAGCGTGTCAGGGATCTATTACTGTGTGGCCTCCAACAAGATCGACACAGAGGAGAGGAGCATTGAGTTCTACGTTTCAGGTAACCAACACGAGGGACGCTACACAAAACCTAGTTGCTCATGATTATTACTGATTTATTGTGAAGTTTTATGTGATAGTTAAGTGCTGGTTAAACCCCTGGGGACTGCTGACTTTGCAGGAAACTCCAATCACACCGAGTCTGGGCTCTCTAGCACATGCCAGGCTGGGTCCTGTGTCCAGGAACAACTGAGTCTGGCGTATCCAGCCTCAGACCTGATGCCTGTTTTGTCCTTTTCAAACACTTGCGACACTTGAACCCTGTCCTCAAGAGACCTCTCTTAAGAGCCAAATCCTTTGCAATCTTCCACAGACCTCAGGCTTCTCCCTGACTCAGAACAACAGTAGGTTTCTGGTTAAGCCAGGGAACCTAGCAAAGGTGAGCAAGAACAATATTCTGACCTAGTCCAGGGTGGCTGCTGTCACCGGGAGCTGTTGTGACGCTGCATCTCTGCCTGGGCCATTAGCCTTTCCAGTGCCCTTTCGGGAGCAGGGAGCTGGACATGCTATTTCTCCAAAGAACACAAATCCAAACAAATATCTGCTTAACCTTTTAACACAGAAATTCCTGAGCAGTGAGATCAGGACCTATATGCTGCTTTATGAGAGATGGGAGTTTAAAAAAGAGAGGAGTCCAGGGACAGCCTTGTTCAAATGTTTAACTAGACCAAACTGAATCACTTCTGTGCTCACTTTCTGGATGACTGGATGTTGGCTGGTGGAATTTGCATCAAAATAGCACTTTTCAGAACAAAGAGTGCAGAAGTGTCCTGGAAGGTAAACGTCCAATTCTCACCACGTAGTTTCTTCCCCACAAAACACACTCTGAGGCTGAAGCTCCTTATTGACCGTGTTGCACTCTCCCCTGACTCCTCCACCCTGTGTGGTTTGACTCCTTTGCTTTAAAGAATTTCAGCACATTGCAAATCAAGCTGAGCCAAAATCTGCTCTCTAAACCTTGCTGCCATTCTTATTACACAGAAGTGCTGATAGGAAAAATGATAATGAAGTCGGTGACATATGGAGGAAAGATTTCACCTCTGACTGCAGTTTCTTTGCACTGCTGCAATGCCATATGGAGACAGAAGAGATTTTTAGCCTCCAAAAGATTTGCTACCAATCCTAACTTGGCTTATCTAGGATAAAGCCCATCACAGTGCACATTTGAGGGATGCAACATAGACATGAGGACCCCAAGATGACCATGGCGGGCTGATGATCAGCTGTTAATTTAACACCTCACCACTTCCAAGTGTGTCTCCACACAGGCCTGTTTCAGTTTTGAACTCTGCCAGACATTAGGGTTTCTCAAAGCAGCATGTTCCCAAACATACAGAGATACTAAAACCAATGCCGCAGCAACTAATCTGCAGCTAGGAGGTCAGTGCCAAAGGGTTAGGCCAACCTAGGCACCTTTCAGAATGATATTTTCTGTCTGTGCCTTTTAGAGAAAGATGGTTTTTTAAAAAAAAACCACTTCTCAGTGAAAATGGCATAAATTATGCAGAATTTCTCCTACACACACAATGATGATAATACCTCAGATTTTTTATTTTAAGACCTACCTGGTGTTTCCAGACACAAATGTTTTAATCTATGCCTTTTTAATTATAAAAAGAAATGGATCACTGGAGAAAATTACTGACAGTAGTTATGGTGGAAATGTTATTTTTTCTGAAACAGACCAGGAGGTGACTTGGGCTTAGCAAGACAAGACTTTCTTGCCCTTGTGGGGAAGAGTGTGGGACTGTGCCATTCTGGGGAAAAGTAGATGCTGAACAAGTATGATGGACTTTTATAAACTGTGTGCTTAAAAATAGCCATGTTTATGGATTATGAAGAATGAAATCTTGCTAAATGTGGAATCCCAGTCCTAAAATGGCTCACGCTGCAGTGGTTAAAAGAGAATCCAAGCACCCCAGTGACCTCCTCCTTTGCTTTTTTATGCCATGGTCTCTGCTTAGCAATACATGTTACTCCAACCAGTGTAACACAAATAGAGGAAATAGAGGGGGCAAATAGAGGGGCAAAGGGGATGGACTATCCTGTAATAGCACATCTTCAGAGATCCTGCCTCAGAATTCAAGTTCTTAGCCTTTCTGATATAGCCACTGTTACAAAACTTACAGTTCAGTGAGCAGTAGGTGAGAAGAAAACTACTTTATAACTGCCACAATTTTATGTGTGCTGAATGTGAGAGCTCACAGCAAAGGCAGAATTAAGGCCTGGAGCATCCCAGCAATGTGTGCGCCTTTAGGACCACATCTAGCAAATGCTCCCGGCACTTAACAGTCAAGTTCACTGTTTTCTGCAATTCAGCAACTGCCTGTGAGACTCCACAGTTAATTCTGCAATTTGCTGACTCCTGCTGACCAAGGATATACTGGGTCTTGAAAGGAGCAGCACTGCCAGGCTCCACCTGCTCGGTGAGGAAGCATCTCTCTTCAGTCTGGTGTTTTCATCACCATCCTGCTCATGTCAGAAAATTATATTTATCCCAAAGGAATAATGACAACAGCCATTTTGTTCTTCCATTGCAGAGCCCCCTCAAAAACTCCCACAGACACCAGAAATAGCACTGATATCTATTTTTAAAGCATTTCTTTGCCAGCAGAAAGCATTTCCCTGCAAGGTCACCAGTGTTTGCAGATCACTCTGAAACCAAACCATATAAGGGGTCCAGGCAGATGAGAAATCTTATCATTAAGTGACAGAGCTAAAACCTCTCTAAGCTCTTCCTCCAGATGTCCACGGCCCATTGAAGCTCTCCCAAACTGCTCACAGCAACAGAAACTCTCCTTCTGATGCAGCAAAGGTTTTATCCTCGCTGCCCTGCCCTAAGTCTGATCCCAGTCTTGCCAGGTTTCCATGGGTAAATCCCTTTTAGAGTTTCTCTTTGAAACAGAAGCCATCTCCTGGACACCCTGCCTGCAGCAGCTTTGACACCCAAGCTTCCATTTAACTGAGCTTGTTGTTTTATCACAGCAGGAGTGACATGGACAACCTGTCAAGACACTCAGAGCTGCCTAGTGCCATTGCCCACCACCAATCCTGCCAGAGAGCACTCAAGGCAGACTCCAGAAAGCTGAACTGGTGTCTCCTGGTAGTAGTCTGTGCCATAAACAAGGGTTCTTTAACCTCTAATCTCTAGTCTGCACCTGGTGAAGGGCAGTGTACATGTTGGGTCCACAGAAACTCAAATTCAAGCATTATATGGCTGCACTCTGTACAACAAAATAGGATCGCATCCATTTGAAGCTTCTGAATGTTCCTGCAGTACAAGTGAATTAGGATGAGGATAACAAATAATAACAGAAGCCCTTTTCAACTCTTATCTGACTGCAAAAAACAACTCAGGAAAATGGAGTTAAAGATTTCTACCAGAAAGAAAATATATTTCAGGCATCAGATAAGAACCTGCTGTCAGCTAGAGGAACAAAGGCATGAACTGGGCTTTTCCACAACTGCTGCCACTCTCCATTTGTTTATTTCTGACATGTTTACAGGATTTATGCAAGGATCTGGGCTGTTTTAGATCGCCTGGCTCACCCCATCTTCTCACTCACCCTATTTCATAAATGTGGGAACCCCCCCTGCCAGGGCCTGCTGTGGAATTTGGGACACAGCAGAAGTTTTGAATTATACAGATTACAGTGCAAAGCACAGGAAATTAAAACCAATTAATTCCTTGTAAATACAAATGGCTTCAGACTCACTTTTGATTTATGCTGCCCCTTTACCTTCCCCCAATGGCTCATGGCCTGACTGTGCCATGGAATCCCGCACAGTCTAGAGTGAAATCCGCTGCTATCCCGCCGTAATATAATACGAAAGACAAATGTTTGGTAACTGCTGATAAAAGAGAAGAGGCCCCACGGTGCATTCTTTTAGCCGACTTATTAGGAGTCTTATAAAACACTGTATCTGTTCAGAGAGAGGAGTTAATCACTAGTTAGGTTCAAGATTGTGTAAGCAAAGTAGTCTAAGAGATGAGCTGACTTCTACTGTGCTCTCAAAGCTGCAGCTACTCCCCAGACGATCCAGGTAGGAGGAGGAAAGAGAAAAGAGAGCAAGAGAGACAGATTTTCTCTCTCTTTCCTTCCACTGTAATGTAAAGCAATGAATATTCTATTGGAGCAGAAAGAGCTTCTTGAAAGGCTAACAAGAGAATAGCACAAGTCCCAGCTAAAAATATTCAAAATCCTAAATAAAAAATGCCTGTAGAAGGCATGATAAGAAAAACAAGCCAGTCGTCCGCTTGCAGAATGTTAAGTCGGTAGAAAAAAAATACCCTGCAGACGCAGAGTCCAGCAGCAAGGCTGAAGCACCAAGCAACCTGCGTGCTGCTGCTCACAGATGAACACTCACAAGGCGGTGGGAGCGCGCATGAAAACGTCAGTGATCTCTGGGTGCTCCAGCCCACCCTATCACAGCCAGGGGCTTTATACAGGAGAGCTGCAGGATTTCCTCCAGGGCAGGATTTCCCCCACAGCTTTTTGGGGAAACTCACACTGAAAAACGAATAGGGCCAAAAGTTGTAAGCACAGTTTCTCCTGGAGAAACAGCTTCCTTGGAGGCTGAAGCAAGGGCAAACCTGCATGGCCGAGCTTCAGCTTGCTTTCCATGTCCTGCAGAGCTTTCCTCCTATTTCTCTTATGAACTTCTAGCAGATGGCACCCAGGGACTTCCAGAAACCAGGGAGAAGTCCCTCGTCATCATGCTTGGCTGGCTGTGTTCTGGACTTCATTGAAACATTTGGAATGATTCGAGAGAGCTGCTGCCTGTGCCAAACATTGTAATTTGCACTGGACCATAATTCTCCCTGTTTAGAGAGGTTCTGTTGCCCTCAGACTTCTTCCCTTTCTTGAATAATATCATCTTGACAGAGGACAGCAGACCTGAGGAGAAGACAATCACACAGGTCAACTGGATCATGCCATGAACAGTGAGCAAGACAGCCACAGAGGCTAACAAACAGTGATGCATAAATGAAATCAAGATTTCATGAGAAAGGGAAGAACAGAAAAATAATTTCCGCAGCAGTGGCTTGAGGGGTCTCTTCTCTTTTTGGATCTTCCGTAAAACATTGCTGGTGCCAGTCTTTAAGAACCATGAAGCAAAACGTATTGGTTCTATTCCAGATGACCTGTGAAGGAGAAAGACTTTTAATCATATTGGAGTGCTCCTCAAGAGCTCTGTATTGTATATAATATATGGTGTATTATAAGGCAGATTGGTTATTTCAATGGCCTCACTATTAATCCTCCACTATAGCTTCCACAGTATTTTTTGCAGGCGTTTGCAGTGTAAGCCCCTGGCCAGATTCCAGGTCCCATGTGGGATCTGTCAGAGTGCAAGTGCAATGCGAACTTGCTTCCCTTTAACTTCTGTCCTTCTTAAAGCACCATCCCTTTCATCACAGTCTAAGGAAACAACTTACTAATAGCTTGGTATGAAGCAACGATCTGTCAGAGTTATTGCAAGAACCTCTCATGTTCAGAGCGTGATCCAGGCTTCCCAAAGTGTCCCAGCCAGGTGCTCTACCTGGGTCTTATGTAAAATTTTTAATGGAGTCTCCATAACCCTCTCTTCAGCTGCTTCAAAGCCATGTTCTAACAGATGGAAGAGGAAGAATCACTCCGGTTATAAATGCTCTTTCATTCAAGTCTGCTGGGGGGATATAGCATTGAAGCCAATAGAATAAAGACAGGAAGAATGTGCTTCAGACAGGAGCGAAGTGCAGCTCTCTGATAGCTAAAGCGGCAGGGATAGGAACACGTCTGCTAGCCAGTGTGTGGGATTCTTACTTATTTTGCTTTTCTTCAAAAGGATTCAGTATGGCACTTCAGGAAAACAGAGTTTTTTTTCTGGAGTGAAAAGTTACTAAAAATAGAGCAAGGAACTGCCAATTCTTTTGTGGATAGATTGGACTTATGCCTCCAATTATTTCTCTATTAAATATTAAGGCCTTAAGGATTTATACTTTACTGGATCAGTTAATCCATACAGTGAACAGTTGATGAAAACAAATATTGGCATAGCTGCTGAAATAAGAAAGCATTGGGAGCTTATTCAGTGGTAAAGAAAGCCAGTGTTTCTTCTGAGAAACGTGACCAGGTTTCCTTATTCTTAATTAGACTTTGAGGCACTGATTGCAGATAGCGAGAGAACAGCTCACGAACACACATTTGTCTGCTTGGATAGCAGTCTCTCTTGATTAAGCATTCTTAGTCTATTAACTAATTCTATATATAAACTTTCAATTAATTAGTCAAAAATAGAATGATTAGAGTACTTTGGGCCAAATTTCCCCAAGTCTGTATTGTGTCATGTCTGGTCCATATATTCGGCTCACAAGCGCCAGTGCTCACGCAAACACACCTCTCACTTAAATTTGTCTTACCCCTTCACGGCTACTCTTTGGAATTTGACCATCCAGTCGAAAACTGCAGCAGCAGATGTTCTCAGATGTGCCTTAGTGGTGACCACATTTTCTCTTCCTTTAGATGTGCCTTTCGGACTGCAAACAGAGCCAAAGATTACAGCTATTGTGGGCAATGACATTCAGCTGACCTGCAGGGCCTCCAAGTACATCTACACCAACCTGGCCTGGTACTACCCCTCCTCAGAGGTGGCTCACAGTAACTCAGTGATCAAGAACATTGACAACTACTCCATTTCTTTGACACTGGTCATCAAGAACGTCACAAGGGGCGACAGTGGCCTCTACAAGTGCAGAGTGCAGAACCAGCACAACTCCACCGACACGCTGGAGCAGCACACGCAGCTCCTTGTCAAAGGTAGGTCCTCCTCCGAGCAGAGGTGCTGAGTGGCCACTCTTCTCTTTTGGGGCTCAGGTGCTCAGCATCTCCCATGAACAGTGTGCTCTGCATTTGGTTTTTTGTTCCCATAGCGGCGGGAGGATTGACACCACAGGATCGCTAACCCAGCCATGGTGGTTTTGGTATAAAATGTTCACTTTGCACGGAAAGGAACAGCAGCATTTGAGTTTTTTGACTCAATGCTGGGCACAGATTTATTGCTGGCTGCAGGGAGAAACATCACCTACCACCTTATTAACAGCACAGTTCTCTCTTTTAGCACTGCTACCAATCTGTAGGATTTTGATAGAAGTCCTTTACATCTGCCAGTATTATATATGTACCTATAGATTTGGACCTAGCAGATGTAATCACAAATGTTACTGGTTAAATGTATACTCAAGTAACATGCATTACTATTTGGGATAAGTGGAAAGTACTTGATTGCAAGAACAGTATTTTCTTGCTTGCACCAAACTCTTTTTGTTCATATTCACAAAAATAGTAACAGTGCAGATCTTGAAACCTGTTTTCTTTGAATATATGAATCTAAAGGTCAGGAAATACTTCTCCCAGGCCTACCCCAGCAGAAACTCACTGACAGCCCATGAAGTTGTTTCTGCTTCATAGTAAAGAACGTGAGAGCAATCAGCTCTGAGCCTTCTCAGAAGAAAAATTGCTCTGAAAGGGAGGAATTTAGTCATCTTCTAATGGGGAAGAAAGACCCAAAGTACAGAAACAGAGTAGAGTGGAAGTAAACAGAGCACAGAAAACACTTAACCAATGAATTTTAACTTGGCTTCCCACTTACATTATCAAGCAATGTGACGGTGAAGGAACAGCGATGCTGCTGAGGCACTTGTCACTTAGGCCCATCGGAGGCACTGGGTTTTCAGTGCACCCTGCAGTCAGGTAATTCTCCAGATAATTTTATTCATTTTTTCAAATTTCCACCCACATACAACACGACACAACATATACATGTGATGGCTATGGGAAAAACACAGCTAGCCCGGGAACTCGGCCATGGGAGAACTAAAATCTTAATCCCATCCTTGTAAGAATTGCTGGGGTTGGTGTTTGTCTGGTTCATGTCAGAAAGGCAGGTTTTCTGGAGAACATGCATGGAAACAGCCCTCCCCAGCAATTTTCCTGGCCCTGTATGAACTAGCTTTTAGATCCTTCTTTTATATGTGTTGATGCACATGGAGGTCCAAGCTGGAGTTGAACTGAAATTTAGCCAATTTGAAAATCATAGAATCATAGAATGCCTAAGGTTGGAAGGGACCTCTAGAGGTCATCTAGTCCAACCCCCCTGCACA
>JAWLRI010000229.1:4343979-4395986 GCA_034781795.1 Crypturellus tataupa
TCCCTTCCCTTCCCTTCCCTTCCCTTCCCTTCCCTTCCCTTCCCTTCCCTTCCCTTCCCATGTTGCCGTACAAAGCATCTTTGTCTCTTACTATACCATGCTTTAATGTCAGGCTAACAGCTCTCAAAGATGCCTCTTCACTGCTTACAGTCAACCTTCAAACTAAACCCCAAGGGATAGATTTAGGAGTGCTGAGGACAAAGAAACCAGAGTAAAATAAATGAAGGGGAAAGAGTGAAAGAGATGGTGCACACATCTGTTGTCAGCTGAGACTCTGAAGTGAAGGTTTCTCAAAGAACATGTGGTTGTCCAGTCAAGAGGGAAAAAGAAAACTTCAGTGAGGTGGATTTGGTAGGATGCCAGGAAAGAAATCTCCCCTCTGGCAAGATATTCCCAGCTCCTCAAGGACCTGTCAGCAAACGGCAGCCGCAGATACCACTGCAATCTGGGAGCTGCGGATGGGGAATTTGCACAACTTCTTGTAGCTCTGTGAGCCCCAAAAACTTGTTTGGGAGGATGGCAAGCTCTAACCAGGGGGCTTTAAAAGATTCACATGCATATGCAAGTAGCCCTAGCTAGCAGCAAGGACACAACCTGTGAGTAGCAGCGAAGCTACACTGTGAACATGGGTGACTTTTCTCTCCTGTCAAGTCAATGAGGCAGCTTAACATACACAGGTGCCTAAAACATGGCAGCGTTGCTAAGAAGACAATATTTATTAACCAAAACACTAATTTAGCCACAGGCTTCTAGTTGCATAGCAAAATACATCCAAGTTATGGATCAGGTAGTGTGACCATCCCTTCTCCAAGGAGCTTTTTCTCCTAGGAGTCCTTCAGGTTCCTGCTGTCGTGGCGGGCGGCTGGTTATTGACCTGCAAGCAATGCAACAACTTGAAAGAAAAACAGCCTTGAGCTCCCAAGACAGACAGGAGAGTAGCTGCTGAATAGCTGTTATGCTGTGGCAGCATACTATGCTATCTCCTTCCTTGTTAAGTTATATATATGCATGTAACACTATTCCTGATGAAAACAGCTACTAAGTAGGCATGTACATTATTTTAACAATATAACAAATAACAAATCTTAACACCTTAGCAGAGAGGCTGGTGTTAAGCAGCTCACGCTAATGCGTAGAATATGATCTACAAGGACATAAAATATGGAGAGATTATGCCTAGAAAGCATTTCAAAAACATGAATAAAGCACTTAGCCTTAAAGCTCTGGTGGATCTGCGGCTCCCCAGGGCACTCACGAGGGACATTTGACTTTAGGTTGTTCAGAAGAAAGGTTGGCCGAGACGCCGTTTGTGCTGCAGTCACATTGAACCTTGCCACAGTTTACACAGAAATAAGAAAAGAATAAAATTAGAGGCCTTTTCTGGCTCTGAAACAGACCAAATATTTTCCAAACTTTTGATTTAGACCTGTCTGTGACCCTGGGTTTTTATTGCTTCCCCTGCCATCAGCCTCACCCCAAAAAGAGATTCATAAAGGCCACAGAGAAAAGGGCTTTTCCATGATAAACAATCTTAGTAACATATGGGACTGTATGTATACATGGGACATTCTTCTTTATCATTAGGAATTTTCCTTTGCCTAGAGATGAGGAATAAAAACCAACTGTTCTCATGTAGTGGGGAAAAAGGACCTCTATTCCCATCTTTCCGTATCTGCAATAGCATGACTGCCCATGTACCCCTAGGGTGTCACCTAAGTAAGTGCTTTGCTGAGCCTCCAAATTCACTTGACTTCCCCTCTCTTTTTAGGTCCTTTGATGGTCATAGTAGAATATTGCAAATATGGAAATCTGTCCAATTATCTAAGAGGAAAACGCGGAGATTTCATTGCATACAAGGTAAAAAAAAATCAAAAAAACAAAGCTCAGGAACAAACAGGCTTCTCATCATCCAAGGCAAAGGATTCCTGACCATTGACAACAGGCTGAGTTTTATTCTGCCTTGGCACTGAGACAGCTCAGTTTCTATTTATATATTTATATAGGCACTTTAATTTCCCACCACATTCCAGTTCATGCAAGCAAGAAATGTAACTTTTTCTATGATGATCTCACTGCCAAACTCTTCTCCAGCACCTCCCGAAGAATCAGTTTCAAATGCCCAAGCATCCCTGTGTACTTGGGATAGAAAGGTGACCTCTCAGGAGATGCCACCTAGCACAAGGGGGCACAATAAAGGCCCTGAAAAGCTGTCATGAACTGAGCTAGGAGGACGGGAACCCTCTGAAAGAGAAGTCAGGCTTGGGGATTTATTTGGTTTCCCAGTGTTTGTGTGCAGCATTTGTATTTGTGCTAGCACAAACTGGAGGAATGTAACCGGGAATATGGCGGCCACGGGGGGAGGCTGGTGCTGCCTCTTTACTGGGAAATCCAGCATCAAAGGGCTCTTGGAGCCAAGCCCTGCCAGAAACTGGAGTCTCCCTAGCATCATTTTTACAGATGACTCATTATTATAGGTTACTGTGCACAGGCCTGACAGCACAGAAGGTGCCTTATGTAAGAAAGGAGATTTTTCTAGCACAGTCACTCAGCCATCCCTTTCCCAACATGGTTTCCATGGATTGAAGGGACAGCTATGCTCCCTACCCCAGGGTGGGTGAGCTGCTTTTCCGTGTACATCCCATCCAGACCTTGCTGTGATTTTAGCCTCAGTGCTTAAGTGAGATGTACAGAGCTACACTCTGTGATCATCTAACAGTCTCACCCAACTAGCTTCAAGCCATTTGTCTTAGAGCAGGCTATGAGACAGGTATGAGACAAATTTCCTTGAATTAAGTTTATATAGTTTTCAAAGCAAATAAAGGCTGTGTTACCCAAGTCTGGAAAAAGGCAAGGTGAATTTAGCTAAGGTCATAGGACAACTAAAAGCCACTTTAGCAAGCCAGGCAGCAGCACATTCTCCAAACCAGCTACTATTCGGCCTCTTTCCAGCTGGTCAAGAGCCCCCAAAGGAGATACAAGAGAGAACTGAGATACTGCGGGGGGAAGCTCTCATGGGACAAATATGAAGTTATTGGGGTAGGAGTGGTAGGAAGCACTGTACTAATCAGTAGGAAACCAGACTTCATTGGCTTTGTGGCTGCTCATGGATCATCATGTTCAACATGCTTTGAGCACCTCTCCATATAGCTCTCTATTAAGCACCTTCATTCCATCAAGTGTCTTTGAATGTCCAGCTGTTGCATTATCAAAGCTGAAAATCAGGTTTATACCATTTCTAGTCCCAGGAAAACTCAGAACAAGCAGAGAAAAGTCTCGATGAGTCCAACAGTGATTTAACTGAACTGATCAAGAGGCGCCTTGAGAGTGTAGCCAGCACAGGAAGCTCTGCCAGCTCAGGATTCATTGAAGATAAGAGTTACAGTGACTCAGAGGAAGATGAAGAAGGTAAAAGAAATCTACCTACCTACTCCCAGACCTTTTATTGTAAAGATTTCTGTTACTTTTTCGCAAAACCTTGAATGCTGCCACACGTAGTTACACACTTCATGACCAGGCCTTACTCTGGTTGCTGACTTGTTTTGGGGATCGCAAATTCTTTCTCTTCCCTGTACTCCCTTCTAACTTTCTCATGTCAAAAGATCTGCAATAATGTATGTGTATAAAAGTTGTTTTTTTAATGTAGGAGGAGCAATAGCAGTATATTACTAGATTTGTGGGGCCAGTCTGCTCCCACACTGGCCCTTCACACTGTGCCTATCAACAGTCCCTTTCACTTTTATCCCCAGATGTTGCTTTCCCCAGTGGTTATTGATGTGATTAATGGTGGGTAGAACTTCTTTAAGGTGGAGTTGCAGCACTTCAAAGTGGGTCCATGGACCTAACAACGTCCAGCTGCAGACCTGGGATTATCATTCTGGAACTGGGACTGATGGTGACGAAGTTTGAGAGCTGCGGCTCTATTGCCTTGCTGTGTCTGTGATCTCTCCTAGATGCTGAGGATTTGTACAAGCGGCCCCTGACTTTGGAGGATCTGATTTGCTATAGCTTCCAAGTGGCCAAAGGCATGGAGTTTCTTGCCTCCAGAAAAGTGAGCTTACTAAAACTTCGGGGCTGAACTTCTGTCATAACATCATGGCTATCAGATGTGAAGGAATCCAAATACACTTTTCAGACTGATTAATCTTTTATTTGTATCTGTAATATGGTGTTGGAGATCACATTAACTCTCCCCATTATGTAATAAGTAGCATGAAAGGAGTTACGGAAGAGTCTTCAACATATTCTTGGCCAAAAGGAGTGGCATTTGTAATGTGAGTTTAGATAGAAGGAGTGACTTCGATTCACAGCACTGTCTTATAAATTCAGGAAAATTTTGTCATAGAGAAAGATTCTTCTAGTACAGTCAGCAAAAGTACTTCTGAAAAATGTAGAGGGAGTGCACACCTACTTGTCAGTAATGGCAACTGTCAGCCAGTTGTCTCTTCCTGCTTTGTAGCTGCTTTGGATCTCTTGAGATCCCTTTTGGACCTCTCCCAAGTTTGCTGCAGAATAATTAACTCCAAAATTGCACTGCCCTAGACTCATGATAACTGGGGAAGTTATTTCACATTGAAAAAGTCTGAAAATCAGCTACTTTTTTATCTTGTTTCCTACCTTCTCTTTTGCAAAATAGTTAGAGCAGATTCCTACAGATATCTGCGCACTCTAACCTGCTCCCAGCAAAAGCTCCTTTACCTGTCCACTTCCCAGGGAGGCCTTAAGCCATTCCCGGGAGAGCCTCTGATCTCTCCTGTCCCCGTTTCTCCACAGTGCATTCATCGGGATTTGGCAGCAAGGAACATCCTCCTGTCAGAAAACAACGTGGTGAAGATCTGTGACTTTGGACTCGCCAGGGATATTTACAAAGACCCGGACTACGTACGGAAGGGGGATGTAAGTGCAAGGAAAGGGAAATGCTGAGCTCAAGTTTTCCCTCAGGCCAGGGCAGACTGGTAACAACCACAACATGTCATGTCTTCTGCATCCTTAGGCAAGGCTTCCCCTCAAATGGATGGCTCCAGAGGCTATTTTTGATAAAATCTACACAACACAGAGTGACGTATGGTCTTTTGGAGTGCTGCTGTGGGAAATATTTTCTTTAGGTAAGGCTGGTTTAAAATATGTGTTTTGTTTTTGTTGTTGTTTTTTGATCTATGGCTTTATAGTTGTGTAAAGCCCTTAAGAGGAGAAGACAACATGGTGCCATGTTTCTGTCCCAGCTAGTGCAAGTCCACAGTGCATATCAGGTGCAAACTAAAGCTCCTGAATTGAAGGTAATGAGAACTTCCATCAGGCAAAGCACAGGAATACAGTGAATATTGGGATGAGGGAACAAAACAAAATAAAAACCCTGGAATTGACATTTGTAATAACTGAGGCCAACAGAGCGTGGAGATAATGCAAAAACCGCTGTTGCTCTGGAGTCAAATATTTCTTCCAGAGCAATGAAATTGTTTCCCTGTCAAGCCGTGTGTCCCCCGAAGCATCTGGCTTCGTGGGCTCAGGTTGCCAGGGGCAGACTGCGAAACACAAGGCGTTTTGCCTGCACGGCGCTTTCTCCCAGATTCATTATCTCCTCCACAACATCTAAGTAAGTTTTTCTAAGTAAGAAAAATGTATTGGCAAGAGCTGCCATCGGATTGATATGGGAACCAGGGCTAGACTTTGCGTAAGTTATTTTGGCAGCATGCAGGTGGACTGCATACTTTTCTGGCCATATCATTTGCAAGCCACAAAGTTCCTGAAAGAACAGTAATATTGTCCTTTATGTTCCATAGATTTGCCTTATGGTGCTGCTAGAAATCGGGCCTTGCTGGGATCTGGTTACTGTCCAGCAGATAAAGCCCTGAAATTCAGACAAGCCTTACAGATACTTGGACTAGGCTGCTCCCAAATTCTCCTTGCAGAGTGGCAAGGCTTTTTTTCCGGAGGGAATTTAGGAATGTCAGTTTCTGGCTTCTTAATCAGCATTTGCAGACAGAAGAAAACAAGAAGCATTGTGAGCTTAAGCTGCTGAATTTTAAAGCAAGCCCTGTAATCCTCTGCTATCTGTGGTTCACGGATCAGCTGAAATTAATGATCGGGCTTAAGATGCCAAGTCCAGATCTGGATACAAAGTCTTATCCTAAGCTTTAGTTAGGGTTGGTTACAAAGATCACAACCTGATTTTCTCTAGTTTATATCAGCATGCAACAGAGAAAGTCCCCACTCAAGTGGTTAAAATATATGGGTGGAAGTTGTGGCTTTCTCTGGAGTTCAGTCATAAATATATATGTACACATATGCTCAGAGTTTGCCACTCTGAGGCACCGCCTCCACAGCTTTATAAGGGCAGCACCTGCGGCCCGTGCTTTGAAATATCCCAGACAGATGAAGCTCCAGAAGCATCAGCAATGCACCAGCACTAACGGACGATTAAGGAGCAGGGACCAGCAAGCACAAGTGCAGGCAGAGAGGACAGTTTCTCCACTGGGCATCTCCAAGGAATCAAATGAACTTCTGATAAATGGCAAGGGCCACTTTGGAAAGCAAACTGTCAGTGCCATTCCTAAAGGTCCTCACGGTGCTGAACAGATGTGAACTTCTGATCATTTGGCCTTTAATACTGACAGCAAATAAAAATAATAGCATATTCACTGAAATTCATCTCTGTTATTAGCTTTTTTCATCATTTAGCTACTTTCCTTTCGTTTGATCCGGCCTCCCTTCTTAATGAAGGTGCTCAGCTACAATAGCCCGTCCTCTTCTGCATCCAGAGGAAGCCGCTAAATGACGCCAGGGCTGCCATGCATGGAAGAGCTGCTGCCCTCCCTGGAACGGAGATCACAAACCACTTTCTCCACTCATGGCATGCGTTCAAAAGCCACTCATTTGCTCTAAGAGGGTTTTTCATACGACTCATCCAGGCATGTCTGTGGTTTGGCAACACTCACATCTGTAGCTCACGTGATAAATATTTAATTAAGGATTTGTGTCACTGATTGAACTCTCTTATGTAAAAGTTTTAAAGATCATTGGGAGCCAGGCGATGGAAAGTTATTTGTCATTTTCACAGGGTATGTTTTGGCCCACATCTGCAGCTCCTGCCTTTTACTGGGCCCTCCAGCCTTAGCATTCTTAAAGAAAGGGAAAGATAGAGACTAGCAAAATGCCCCATTTGGTTTGGACATGGGTCCTGCCAGAGTGGAAGGCGAATGAAGCACTACAAGCTCCTTCTGGAATGGTTTGTCCACTGGATCCAGGGAAAGGTGGACACGAGGGACTGATCATTTAAATTTGTGGTTGCACCAGACTTTGCTATTAATTGTTGAAATGGGGTCAGAGCACCTGGTGTCAGATAATGCCAGCAGTTTTTAATACATCTTGAAATCACTTCCACGGCGCATTACAAAATGTCAGTGTCTCCTGGAATGTAAATGTGCAGCACTCACAAGGCAATCAAAGGTAATTATGTCAACAAGCAGCGCCTGGCAGTAAAACATCAGCATCTTATTATCCTACTGAAATAAAAGCAAGATCAAAAGAGTGATACCATATCCAGTGGATGCCACATCTTTGAGCGTTTTGCAACAGATTTCCCCTAAGGAAAACGTCATGTTTAGACCTTATACCATATGTCTGAACCTCAGGATCTCAAATCGAAGTTACTAGGCATATCACAAAGTGCAGATGATATATGAGTGGAGGGGGAAAAGGGGGAGTTAATTCCCTGCTTTTGAGATCGGAGCTGCCTCCAGCTGGCTAGCACTGGCCAAAAGACAAACCACCACCAAGACATCCAAGAATCATTTTTCCTTGCCTTCCCTGTCCTGTCTCCCACCAAAATACTGTATATGATTTCTATAGGATATAATCACAGAAAGGTAACTCAGATTGCCGAAACAAATCAAGTTCTCCACCCCTCCTCATCCCATCTCACCAAGTGTTGTCTTAAGAGCATCAGTGTATTTACAAGTCTAGTTCTTACCAGTAAACTCTGTTATGAGCATGAGCAGGAGGCAGCCAGTGAGCCTCAGCCAAGCACAGGCTCCTCTGCTTGTTAGAAAGAGCGCAGCTGGAATGGCTCCTCCATGACATGACTGCAGTCAACTCTAGCATATAGTGGCTCGAAATCATGGAACACAGTTAGAAATGAAAGGAAAAGATTACGCAGCTCTGCTCTTCCTTTAGTGGAGGATGCTCCCTAATATTTCCAGGCTATCTAACTTCAGGGAACAGTCTGATACAGTGATTTGATACTCCCAAGGGATTGCAGAAGTGCTGTGGCTAAGTGTGCAGAGCATCACCTGAGCCTGCTTGCTGCGCTGAGATGCCCTCACAGGGAGCTGCCAGTGGTTTTGCCCCCAGCGCAGTTTTGCAGATTGAGCGATCAGATTCAGAGAGATGAATAATTCTGCACGCAGCCACATTCTGGCATCTTTTTCAGTTCTTTGTCCAAAACATTTCTGCTGTACTTGTTGTGCCCCCAAGTGCACAGTACATGATGGTGTTTCCAAACTGGCAAAAAAAAGTATGCAGGAAATCAGGCAGGAATGTCAGAGAGAATAAATCATATACAGATTCCTCAAGGAATGGCTGTAGATTCTGATCCCCTTCAGCCCCCTGTGTTAAGACCTGATTAAATGTTCTTCCAAATTCACCATCCAGCCTATGGAGTGCCAGAATGTGAAAGGAAAGGTTTGCTCTGCATTTGAAACGTGTGCTGAGGAGGAGGGGAGGGAGGAGAGCTTCCACAGCTCCAGACACATCAGCAATCTGTTCAGGAACATTTCTAGCTTCAGCTTCAGACATTCTTGAATTTTACCTGTGAGGTCTCGATTAATAATAAGCGATTAGCAGGTCTTAATTTACTTCATGTGTCTTCACTTATTGGAAGATGCTGGCAGGCAGGCAGGCTAGAAAACAGTACAGAACTAGGTGAATGACCAACAGGTCACTGAAATCTCAAACTAAAAACATTTATTTCTCTTCTGTCCTGGCTACATTATGAATGCAGAGGAGTGAGCATGACTGAAATCTCTGAAAGAAAGAGCTAGTTTGGTTTGCAACCAAAACATGTGGGGAGGATTGGATGCATCTCCAGCAGCTTTGATGACTGCTCAGTCATGCTGTAGAGCAATGAGTAGTCTGGGGCATTGGCAGCATCAGCACGCACCTTCCAAAGGGCTTTGCTGGCTGAATTCCTATCGGAGTGACCACATTTCAAAGCTGTGGGCAATTTGTCTGTTATGCTGCTAATGCAAAAAACACTCCATTTCACTATTTTTTGATGGGCCAAACTTATGAAGATGTTTAAACATCTGCATATTACTCTCACTGAAAGGGAGTGGGCCTGACCTCGAAAAAGCATTCAAGTCCCATGGAGCACTCTGCGATTCCTGCAGGCCAGATGAGCTGGCATTCCCAGCCCTCAGCTCTGACCGTGGTTATTTCATTGGAGTGGGCAGCAGTGGTTGAGTTGTTCTGGATTTCTCCGTCAGGTGCCTCACCATATCCTGGAGTGCAGATAGATGAAGATTTTTGCCGCCGGCTCAAAGAAGGAACCCGGATGAGATCTCCTGAGTACTCTACTCCAGAAGTGTAAGAGCTCCTCTTGGTGTACTAAGAGCTAATAAATGCCATTCAAGTAACACAAAATACAGGTATTTAAGTGAAGATAAGGAAGCTGGCATCTCATCAGATGACAGCTATATATTCTGTACTCGCTGTTAGTAAATGATTTGGCTGTGCAAATCTTGGTATCCTGATACCACAGACCAATGCTAAAGAAAGAGGAAGCTGTGATGTTTGCTTAGTAAGGAGACTGACAGGTAACATCAGTTGCAGCTTGTGAATCTCAATTCAGGAGACTCTTGTGTCTGCCTTGCTTTCCAGACAGAAATTAGCCATACAGAACTATAATCCATTTCAGCAACATCAATGGGGCCCATCATTCAAATTCCAAGTTAGGTGAGAATAAAATCTACTGACTCAAATGAAACAGGAATATAGAAGGAAAGAACAACCTGTGTGGAAAATAGAATTGAATTTGAGCACACGCAGATTGGAATATGGTTTTATTCCAACCTGTCCAAATGATGACCAAGATGAGCAGTAACAGTAAGAAACTGCTTGCAAGCACAGACCTTATCCTCTTTTTCTTTAATCGCTGTGTGTTTATGCAGCTACCAAACGATGCTGGACTGCTGGCACGGAGTGCCCACAGAGAGACCTACCTTCACTGAGCTTGTGGAGCGCTTAGGAGATCTTCTTCAGGCCAATGTACAGCAGGTACAGCAACGCAAACATTTCTTAAACCAATATGTACATATATATATATATACACATGCATGTGCACAGGTAAAGACTATGTTGAGCAGTAGTGCAATATTTGACTTTGTAACAGCTGTCGTAAAGATTATGGCTGCTGGGATGAGTAAAGAAAATGTTACCTATTCAAAGGGGATTATATTGAAAAACTGGATGTTTATCCATCCATAATAAGCAGAAACTTGCAGTACATTAATTAAAAAAGGGCTCAGTGGCCCCTTAGAGGAACAATAGTGCTTTATCTCACAAACAATTTTAATTAGATGCCAGCACAGTCAACTGCCAATAGTTAGTCTGAACTTTCTCATTTTCTGAGCTTGTGTTCATCAATGCTCTTAGGAGCTTTAAAATGATGTGGTTTAAACCTCAGAAAGCCAATTACATAATTATTAATTTCATAATAGCTAAATCAACTTTTTTCTTCTTTGGTAAAAACAGCCACGGCAGTTACATAACTGTAAATATAATTTAAGAAGAAACCAAACACTCTCCTTTAGCTCTTGCCCATTTGTAAACAACTTTAAGTGAAGCAAAGGGAGCTAGTTTGCCCTGTGAAGAGCTTAAGAGTTTTATACTGTAACCAAAGGAAATTAAGGAGACGTAGGATGCATGATAAGGGACCAGGGCACTTAATTGCTTCACAGAATTACAAAAAAATCGAGCAAAGTGAAAGCTGGAAAATACTTTTAGAACTTAACCAAAGAGCCATTTCCAAGGATTACTGCAATGCTATGATGAGGCTGCATAGCTCATTAAGATGTGTAAGGAATTCCATTAAAGTTACAGCACCAATTTCCTGTCAAGAAATAAAATATTTTTCAGATACAGTATTAAGGACTAGCTCTTGCTAAACTGTAATCCTTAAGCAGGATACAAGCAAAAATCTATTTATTTGGGCAATATTCCTTTTCCAAGTCTAAAATCTATTAGGGTTGTATCAGTGATCAGAGCTTTGTGATTTTGTGTTGTTCCCTCCCTACTCCTGAGCACGTGGCTTAAACTTGGAATGAGAAGCCCATGAGATCAGTACCCTTCAATTCCCAAGGAGGCCATCCCACTGGGAACACAGAGGACAGCTTTCCTGGAATGCGTGGGGTTGTGTTCAGCCTGGCTGGGGCAGAATAGCCACATGTTTAGGAAGCAGAGCTGAGGAGGACACACTGTAAACTCACTGGAGAGGCTGCTGGGAGAGGCGGCAGAGGCAGCTCTCTTAAAGGGTCTCATATAGACATGCTCAGGGTAACTGTTGTCTCGCAGCGCCACATTTGAGGACATTTGGAAGTCTGGTCTATGCTAGGAAGAGTGATGAAGCCATAAGTCAGGCTGAGATGCCTGGAAAAGAAAAGGAGCTAATTGCAGCTGAGCACGGGAACTGCAGAGACAGTTTTCAGCTCTTCTGCTTAGTGGATTTCCAAGTGACTAATTTTGCTCACGCAAAGCCTCCTACGCAACAAATACTGAGTAGAGCCACACGCCCTGATTTCCACATGTTGCAAAGAACATCTTAACCATGTTAAAGGAATATCAAAATATAAAATGAAAACAGAATATAGACACTTCTCAGTGTAAAGCTCTGCAGAATGTAACCTTTAATAGCTGAGATGCAGTGCAAAGTAATCTTTCCTGCATTTGTTTTCTTTCATGTAATTAATTATCTAGGATGGTAAAGACTATATTCCACTGAACATCACATTGTGCCCTGATGGAGAATCTAACTCCAAAACTGGCCCAGTGGAAGAAAATTTGAACTGCATCAACCGCTGGAGTGCAGTGGAAACTAGGTAAGAAAAATGTTTAAGTGTATGAGAGAGAGAGAAAGCTGCAGCGGGAGCCGCTTTGTCATCCTTTCTTAAAACTACCATTTTAAAGGAATTTGACAGACCCGTTCCTGGCTGATCAGCTCATATGACACGAGGTCAGGGAACAGGGTCTGACTTGTTTGAGGGCTCTTGACTGTGAAGCTTCTCTGTGTGACTCGCTAAGTTTGCAAGGTCTCTCTCTCCCGCGTAGCAGGGATGACTGAGACCCAACCTGTGCTTTATGTACCACTTACTCCGTCTGTTCCCCCCGATCTGTGTAGCTGGGGGAGGATGCTGGGGAAGTACTAGTGATCTTCCTCAAGGGTAGAGTTCTCCTCTGTACCTGCTCCTATGTAACAGAGGGTAAAGACAATGTCATTCCTTTTGAAAATAAAGCTAGAGATGGTTGGAGGCATATTAGGCTACTATCTAATAGGTATTGGGAGAATCATAACAGCATCTATGGTACTTCGCTCAGCATTAGGTCTAGGGATTTTCCTGTATCAGATGGTCAGTGTTTTGTACTTAATAAATTAAAATAAAATCAAGGAGGTCAATTTTGACTTTATAAATCACTGATGTCTCTGGTGAAGATGGAATAAACAGGTTGATCCTAGTAGGAGCTCTAAGACAGTCATTTTTCCCAACACATATTTGGATACTGTTTGTCAGGGCATTGCTTATTCGTTACAAGAGCTGAGAAAGGAAGTCTGGTATGGAAACTGAGCTGTGCCTGCAATGGGAACTGAGCTACCAACTGCTGCAGCATCTGCTTGAGTTTCATGCTGACCCTTCAACTTTCTTGCTTTCAGTAACAACAGCAAGAAGCGACCACTGAGTGTGAAAACGTTTGATGAGGTGCCAGTGGAAAAGGAGAAAGTGAAGCATGAGGTAAGTGAGGTGATTGTGTCCTTCTCCCCCAGCTTCACACATCAGTTGTCGCCAGCACCAGAAACAGTTACTAAAACTTTTGAAAGGTGTGGTTGGTAAAAAAAAATAGCCTTAAATCAAGCAGAAGATTAGGTTGTAGGGTCACACATGTAAGTCTGTACAAGAACAAAAAGGGATCTGCATTTTGTTAATGAATAATTTAAAGAGAAGCTCAAAATTCCAGCTCTGATCAGGCTAATGAGCTTTATGTTACAGCTGGTCGGGAATATATTTCAATATATGCTTTTTTTTTTCCCTGTAAGAAAACTGCACTTCACTGAAACACAACCTTGTGGTGGAAGCATGTCCAGTGCAAACTTGCTGAGCTAGCCAACAGCTTGGTGGTGAGGACATTTAGTTCAGACAGACAGGACCAACATTCATGTTCCTGCTTTACTCAATTCAGAGGGCTCTACCTATGGATTTTCCCCGCTTTAGAAGAGGTTCCCTGCTCAGTTAAGGGCTCTGTCAGGGGAGGCAGTTGAAATGCTTCACTTTGACCCCTGTGGAGAGCTTGTTTTCTTGCAGAAGGACAGTTCCACTTATTGGATTCCTCTGAAATTAGAGGTTCCAAGGGTGTTCAGGTTTTTTGCTATTTTTTCTTCCTTATTAAAAAAAAATAATAAAAAAGGCTTCTGAATCTCCTGTACAGCTGAGGTGCTGATTGGCTTCAGTGTCACACGCACTCCACAGTAGTTATCTTGAGTCGTGTTCAGTGCCACCGAGGAGGAAACCTTGTGATGTACATTGGAAGCAGGTAGAAGTCAAGGGAGGAAGCATAGAGCCCTCAGGAAAGCTTCTAGCACAGTAAAGGGGCTTTGGATTTTCTCCGGTTCTTCCCTTTTGCAGGATAGAAATACATTGGTCGCTCAAAGACATTTTCTAGATAGATGTGATACCACTACGAGGTTACCATGGCCAACTCGAGCGCTGCTCTCCGAAGTGCTCCTCATTCACAGCATTTCTAACATGCATCCACAGAAGGAGAATTTTACCCAAATTCCAGAAAAGGGTAACACCCTAACAGCTTGGCAGTGAATGTGGGAATGCAACGGAGATCTTTTAAAGCAAAATTGTGGTGTCATCTACTTTTGGACACAGTAAATGCACTTGAATGACTATAATTAACTTAAATACCATGACATTAATACTGATTAGGTCATTATTTCAAATAGCTGCCCAGGAACTGCTGAAGTGCTGCACTACACCTTCCTGCACTTGTGCTACTTATCTATAATCCTTGATATTTTTCTAAATATTTTTTCTGTAAGCTAAATGAAAAGTAGCAATTCAGATAAATTATTTCTAGACTCATATATTTTAAGGGGAAATAGCCAAGATAAAAAAAGAGAAAAATGCTTGTTGTTACTGACTTGGGCTTTTGACAAACTAATCAACTTAAGATTTTACTTTACATACTGCAAACCAGTTTCCTGACATTAATTGGCAAATGATCCATTACCAAATCATTTATAAAAATCTTGCTTTTTATCTATTGATTTGTTCTATTTCAGTCAATTTGAATACTAAAATAAGGCTGATGTTCTCTCCTTTTGCTACACAGGAGTCAGATAGTGGGATGGTGTTGACTTCTGATGAGATAAAAAGCCCAAAGCGGCTGGAAATCCGTTCTTGGCCCTATGGAATCATGGCTCTAGCGTGAGTATTTCCTGCATGTTCTTTTGAAGCCAGAGCATTCAATAAATGCTCTTGAAATTTTCAGTTTTATTTCTGGTTCCATCCTCCCGCCAAAAACTGTTAGACGATCTAACTAGGATAGAAGGAGAAGCAACTCTGGATTTCAATACTATAGTAGAAAGGCCATGGTTTAGGTATTTTAAGATAATGAAAACTGTCATTTAAACTTTGCTTCCAGAAAGAAGTTGAACACAAAGCACGGTTCCAGGTCTCTGGAAGGAAAGCTGTATTGCCATACTTACAATGCAGAAATAATAATGAAAAAAGCTGATCATGTGATAAAAAGGAAAACCCGTTTCATCAACCTTGAGCACATAATGTCTGTTCAACCAATTTAACTCCTTTTCCAAAAAAAGGACAAAGTTGCCTTGTGATTCTGCCTCATATTCAAATCAAAAAGTGCCGACTTTCTAGTAAATCTGGTTTTCTCATGTTCATGGTCTGATCTGTTGAGACTCAGCATTTTGCACATGGCAACTGACAGGAACAAAAGAGCTGAGAATATACATAGCTGCATTATTTTTCTTTTCACTGCTTCTCCAAATGTTCTCCTTTATTCAGGGAAGAAAATGTTAGCTTTATTTATTAATCCGGAGAACAACATTTATAATTATACTTGAAACAACCAAAGATATATCTAAACAACAAGAAGGACCTACATCTTTACAGTTGATGGCAGGTGAGAAGTAATGTTACATAGAAGAGAGTCTAAGCACTGCAAAGCAAGTATATTTAGCAGAATTCTGCTATCTGCATTTGCTCTTTCATAAATATGATGGAGTCCACCAGAAAAGTCCTTAGTCTTGCTATCATCACAATTGTGAGACTTGGATTTTTCATGCTTGGCTTCCAAATAGAGACTATGGCAATAGTGTACTTATGCACTCATAGCACAGAGTGCCACAGAATAAAAGCCCCTGGTTTTTGTATTTCTCTAGCAATCCACAAAATGCAAGCAGGCACAAGTACAGAGCATTAACCTGGTGGTAAGAGAGATGTCTGCTATTTTGACCTTGCTAGAAAAGTATAATAGAACTGGTAACCCTTGTATAGATATAAGTGTCAACTCATAGAATTTCAAAGAATAACTGAATTTTCAAAAAAACAATTCTGTGGTAAGGAATTCCATGTCTTTCCAATTAAGTAAGTTAATTAGACGTTAACTGAATTGCTGAGAGTCTTCTAAGAAATCTGCTGATAAGGTATCTGCTTGTTTCCTCCTTATTGAAGTCAATGTGTTACTCCCATCAGACCAATTGCTCGGTCAGTGAGAGGGATGATCGATTAGGGAAAGCCCAATCCCTGCAGTGTTGGAGAGCTCACACGCTGCAGCTTTTGGAGAGTTAGTGGAGCTCTAGCTAAGGGTCTTCTGGACATGCTAAGAGTATCTGCAGAGCAGCAGACATTGCTAAGGAGACCAAGTGGCACAAACCCAATACATGGAAACAACCTTCCTGATAAGATTTATCCTTCTAAAGATTTCCGTGAAAAAACTTTGACTGATGTTTTCCACCCTGCAGTTTCCCACTGTTTGGACAAATAGCTGGAGGGAATAGTGGCAGAGAAGTTTCCTGCCTACCCCCTTACAAGGTTTCTGCTGAATATCAGAAAAATCCACAGCCAAACAGAAGCAAAGTCACTGAATTCCCTAACGACCTATTCTTCTGAGATTTCTTGGAAATGTTCTGAGCTGATGGGGCCCCCTGGGAGCAACTATGAACCCTGCTCCACTGCCTTCAGCGAGTCCAACCAACCACCTGGGCTCTTGCTGCCTACAGCTGAGCCGGCCCTAGGGATTCCATCCTGCCCAAGACACCTGACACTTTTGTGCCAACCAGACCATGAAAGACCATCTTAAAGGTCTGCTATAAAAGCCAACCCTGCCACAAGTTGCTTGTCTCCTGCTCTTTCCCAGGACTTAGTTAGCACTGAATGGGCAGATCTTTCGCTGAAGGCTTGAGGTCCAGCTGAGCTGGCTTTTTGTCAGCGTTTGTCTGAAATCATCCTGCAGACTATCTGGGTACAAATAACATTTTCTTACATATTAATCACAGAGTGTCTTGATGCCCTCTCATCTCAGGACACGTCATTCCCTGGCCCTCCCATACTGCTAATTTGAAAAACAGACCTAACAAGCACATGGAAGAGCCTCCAAATGCATAGGAGAGGTCAGAGGAGAAGGCTGCTTTAATGGGAACGATAAAGTCACCTTTCTTAATTGTGTATCTCTCTATCAAAAACATTTATCCTGGATTCCTTTCAAATGGCCTTTCTTGTCTAACACAAAACTGTTCAAAGGCTTCGCCTGTTTTCTAAACCAGGGTGGCTACATGTATTATTTTTGCCAAAAAGTTTGATATTTATTTATCTTGCACTCATTTCCCTATCGACTCGAAAATTTGGCAACACTGCACATCCCATCAACACCAGTGTCAAGAGTTTACTGCAGATGAAGCTGATACTGTGGGTTGGGCAGGAGTCTGAGCTCCAAGCAGTTTCTCCAGCTGTAGATAGGCGAGAGACAGCCCCAGTGACCAGGCTAATGACATTGGAGTTGGCATTCAAGGAAACACTCACTGCGGAGGGGCCATAACAATGGGATGACTCTGGTGTCAGGTTTCATCTCGTAATATTAACAGGCCGCTGCCAAGCACTGCTTTAAAATTCTCACGGAGACTCTTTAATCAAGTTATTGTTTAAAATTATAATAGGTTCTATTTGCCTCATCGTCCTCCCTGCGTCCCCTTGCCGCCCACACCTGATCTAAAGATCCACAGTTGCTCTCAAGTGACTTGCCTGGTTCTGGCACAGCCGCTTGACCGCAGCGGAGCGAGGCTGGATGTGCCTGCGGCTCCAGACACTGCAGATCCCATCCCTGAGGGCTCACCTTTGTCAAAGCCCAGTGGAGCCTGAGCAAGAGTCAGCAGTATGGAAACAAAATGACCCTGCGCAGAAGCGTCAGGCATTCATGTCCAGTTGCAACGTGCCCAAAGAAAATGTCACAAAGCTGAGAGGGCTCCATTTCTGTTGCAGTATCTCACAAAACTGAAAATTGGAATAAGCTCACAGCAGGAGTTAGTTCTAGCACGCTGGGGTAACAAATGTCATTACTGCAGTGTCATGCGGTACCTTGCACAGCAACCTGAGCTGAGCTTCCAAAACATACAGAACTGGAATCAGTAGGAATTTGGAGGGTTATGTAAGAGGATTTTTCCCTAGGGTTATTCTAGATGCTTGTAGTGGCAAGGACCCAGAGAAGAGGTATGAAAGGCTGTGGTTCCCACCTTGGGTTTGACTGCAGTGCTTTTCAACTCCTTTATTTTTCAAGGCTGGAGCTGGTGTCTGAGGCTTTCTTTCTGGGTGGCTTAAATTTCAGGTGCCTGCTCAGCTTTGTCACAGATACATATGCAATCAGGGCTGTTAAAACTTCAGCTGAGCTGTATTTTGGGTTTAGAGAGGTTTCAGAACACTGAATTCCTGATCCTAACCCCCCTGAGCCTCCCCTGGCTGGGGACCACTGATGCATTGGTACTGCCAGAGGGGAGCCAAATATTACATTCCTACCACATGGTGCTCCTTGCAGAATGTATTAAAGCAAACTGTGCATCAATCATAACTGCTAAAGGAAAAAGCAACCCTTCTATTTATTCCATTGCAGGAAAAAAATGAAAAAAAAAAAATCATGTTATTCTGTGCCTCATTAAATACCTATGAAAGCTGTTATAAGGCCCTGAAGCTGCTACATGTTATTACAAGATGTGGCCGTAAGACAAACTGCTATACTTGGCACGGCTCAGACCAATTTCTCATCTTCCCTAACACAGCTTCCAAACAGGTCCAGGATTTCTAAATGGACATAAAAGTCCATTAGCTTTTCCTAAGGAGGGCAAGATAGTTCCTGCAAAGCAATAAAAGGTGCTCCACAGCCCCGGGAATAAGAGCTGCACCTTATACCAGAGTTGCTCCCTGGCTTGGGTGGTTTCATTAGTCATCTGTCTTCCTCTGTGCTCCACTTCAAGCCACTGATCCTGAGATGTAGGCTATTAGAAGCTGGCTCCCTCTCACATTAAAAAAAAAAAAAAAAAAAAAAAAAACCCACAGCCCTGGTAATGATTTCCTTGCTCTTTGGTGATTTCAGTGTTTTTCTACTTGTAACCAAAGTCATGATTCATGGAGTGGGATGAGAAAGACCCATTAGGTCATTTAGGCTTTCTATTTCAGGATCATCCTCTGTGCTATCTTCTAAACAACTTTGATACTTCTCTGGAAAACCTAAAAAAGCTTGTGAACCATTACTTAATATTCAAGCTGTCTCCTTTTGCCTAGTTTAGTTACTAGTCTTTCCAGATTCATCAGTACCAGATTATCTGACAGAGCACAGAAGAAATGGGGACTGCAAAGGGATCTCAGTGCCCATACCAGTGTGGCATTTGCCCAAGCTTGTGGCTGGGTCATGAGACCTACCAAGGGTATCGCAGCCCCATGCAGCCCCACTGCACGTATGTGTGAGGGCACAGAGCCCAGGCAGGCTCCTTGATACAGTTCTCCCCACCATTTGGTTTTATACCTGAGAAACTCAACATTGGGACTGAGGTCAGGGACACTATGGAAACACAGACTGAAGAGCAGGAGGATTTGCTGGTAATTAGCAATGTCACTCTTAGCTGCTGCTCCTGATGTCTGCTCTTCTAACCTTTCTGTATGAGCTCCTGCAGTGCTTTCCCTGGTTTTGTACTTTGTATGAAACAAGGCTGACACCCCATCTCCTGTCACTGTGTTTCCCCAAGCAGCACTGCGTACAAAGGGGCACATTGGGAAAAGGGTCCTTTTGCCTACAGTGTCTCTTTGAGGTCAGGGAATGACAGTGCTCAGATTCTCATCTCTCCCCTTACGCGGCTCCCAACAGCACAAGTTCTTGCAAGGACAAAATCGCGAGTGTTCACATTGGTGTGAAATGGCAATCCAGGAAAAGCACTGAATCAAATAATGGCTAACTTTTAACAAGATTATTTAATTATGTAACCACTATTAGCTTCTGTAGCTTCATAATCCCATGGTTAATCAAATTGAATGTGTTGGGTCAGAAAAGGCTCATCTGTGGGGCTCAGGGAGGATTCTGCCCTCATCTGCAGGACAGTACAATTGGCTCAGAGCATAGAGGGATTTTTGCGTCCCTCTGAAGCATCAAGTACTGACCAGTGCTGGAGGCGAGATCTGGACGGCCTTGCTGTCTGATTCAGTGTGGCAGTTTCTATGAAGCAAATGGGATTTCAAGGGCAGACAGAAGAGGGAAGCTGCAACCTAGTTTCCCAACACATTCTCCAAGCATACACACAATACTTTGTTGCTGAGCAGGAACAGCAGAATGAAGTGCTAGTAAATATAGAGCATTAAGGGGAAAATGCAAAGACTCTTGGATAGTTTTAATGTAGGCAGTGTATTTAGAATGAAAGGAACAGTTTTGAAAGTTCATTGCATTTTGGAGTGCTGTAAGATGGCCAATGACCAAACTTGCTTCTGACCTAACTCATCAGCTTTGTGCCACTGGAACAAATACTAAATGTCAGTGTTTAAGAGTCCTTCTTCAAACATCAGCATGATTTCAGTGATGGGCAGAGTCATTCCCACATCTGATCACCTGACCTAGAGGTACAGAAACCTACACAGGAACATTTGCTGGCTCTAACCCTAATAACATTTCTTTTCTCCAGCCCTCTGAGATATGCAGGCGGGGGCAGGGCTGGAGAAAAGAAATATTTTCATATTTCTCTCTGTCTCCACTGATGACTTTAATACCTGGCAGATTAGGAGTCAGAGCATCTATGGAACTGGCCAACTTGAGTCAATAGGACTGAACAACAAAACAAAAAATATATAAAAAATAAGCAATGAAACAAAGTGGTGGTTCTGTTGCTTACGCAGAGGAAGAAGTTATCTACAGAGAAAGCGGTATGTTGTTGGAGCTATTTATTCTCTGTTTTCTGCTTTGGCACCCAGGTTTAGTTTCAATGGGCAGATCTAGGAGTACAGTAATGTTGCTCTAAATCTGTAATCTCTGTTTTTGCCTCCTAGAAGTTTAGTTTAAACCTCAGTTTAGTCTAGAAGTGTAAGACATGGCTGTCTGGCTCTTATAACACAGAGGTCCTGGGTTCGTTTCTTAGGGGCAAGCTGGAGATACAAATACTCCGTGAAGAGCCACCATCTTGTGCTAAAATCAGGCCAACTATAAAGCAGCCAAACTCCCACTGCACCTGATGAGAGTTAGAGCTGTTTATGTCTGATTTGGGCTGAACATCTCTATTAGTTCATGGCTAATTGAATGAATGGCTTCATGGACTATGGTATACAGAGTATCACTACTCCACAGACCTCCCCAAGAAGAGAACTACAGGGAGGGATGATTCACGGATGGACACTACAGTTTGTTAAATATGCTGGAGACAGATTATGAAACCTGTGTTTCACCCTAGCCAATGCACTGCATTATCTGTGCACACTCATGACCTTTCCAGAAATAGCAAAATATTAAATACCAACACCAATTGTCAGCCAGACTGAGGCTACCTGCAGCTTGTTGGAAATATGAAGCTTTGGGGAGGTTCCAGATTGAGAGCAAGATAACCCAGCTTCTAAGGACATAGTAACATAACATAGCAGGACATATTTATTTACCCCTTCAGGTGAAAAGAGCTGTGCAGATCATACCCAACATTGTCTGCAATGCTCTTAAGTCCACCATGGTTTTCTCAGCTGTAATATCGACAAAGCACAACAGTGTAGACAGTTTGTGTCTTAGACTTACTGTTCTTGTTCATCACTTTTTTCCCCCTTCCCCCAATTACTGCATCTGTCTCTTAGCTATTGTTTTATGTTTCCTGGGGCAGGAACTGGCTTTACCTTCTTTTAAAGCACCCAGTACTCTGGATAAAATAATTGTAATGAATAATATGATTATTTAATGAACTGTCAATTATTTGATTTTGTTTTAAGGTCATTAGAATGCAACTTTATGCTTCTTGAAACACATGTGAAAGAGGGACACATAGTGCTTAAATACTGTCTAATTTTAAGTTTTCCCAGGCACGTTCGTGAGTCATGCTGAACTGACACGAGCAGTGCCATAGTCAGTCTGTGAGTGTGGCTTATTCCAAAGAGATGCAGGTTAGATGGTGCTAAGCAAAGCAGAGAAACTACAAAGACCATTCTCAGGTTGGGACCCTTATTAGAACAAGCTCTAAATTATCCAGAAATCTTCCATAAAATTCCTCAGGCGGAAGATACTAGACTTAACAAATCATGATTTTTACGGCAGCCTGTGACAGAAAGAGCCTTTTTGTTCACAATACTTACATTTCCTCAAGATCACCTCATGATACAAATCCTCTCCAAGGCTCTCCAGCTTTCTCCATTGAGATTGCTGTAAGGTTGCTTCTCTCCCACTGTCTGCATCACCTATAATAAGAGAAGACAGCAGAAAATGAGACCTGCCTCTCTTTTAATAACATCAGTCACGGATCAGCAGTTATAACGTGGAGAAGCACTGCTCTTCACTAGCTGGCTGCACAGTCATTTTAAAGGGTTAAAGAATATGAGAGACATTTTTGCCCTGCACTGCCTTGTTCAACATACACTGCTGCTTTCAGTATTACTTCTAATTAGAGTCTATCAGAGATTAGTCAGTAATTCATCTTTTTTATACTTAAAGCCATAGCCTTAAGTTTTGATTTCAGAAAAGTCATATTTTATTGACTTGTGTTAGAACAAGAGAGAATATTCTTGTATGTATAGCACAGGAGCACTTATAACTAAGGTGAAAACTGGTAAATTAAACAGACATGGCATGAGGACCTCTGGATTCAGTTTCAAATCTACTTCTGATGCATTGAGTTATCAGAATAATTCAGTAATTAATTTTTGACCATTAATTACAGACAGAGGCAAACTCTTGTGAAGACAGCGTCAATATGTTACACTTTGTTCTCAACAGGCGGAGAGCTGTTAGCAAGAGCAAGGAATCCATATTGTCCGACCATGAGCGTGAGGCCGTCAAATACCAGCCAGCAGTCCAGGTTGAAGAGGACACCATGGACTTCACACTGGAAGACTCTGTCCTCCTTCCTATGGATCCAAACCTGGAATGCCACAGCCCACCTCCAGATTACAACTCTGTCATTCACTACTCTGCCCCTCCGGTGTAACAGGCCCGAGCTGATCCAGGGCTTCTTGTGCCTCTCTCGACACCGCTAAATGCTCATATGCCTCCGTGCCTGGGGAAAGAGGCTGGGGAGAAGGAGAACGGAAATCTGACGGCACACTGGATCATGTGCTTCTTCTGGCACATCTCTGATGTGCATGGAAACCCTTTAGGAGCTCCCATCTTGCTACCTTTAAAGGCCTAATGCAACATACATAATACATTGCAATTTTGCCTCTCCGAATCATAAATAGGAGCTGCAGCCCAGGGCTGCCTCCTCTCCTCCTTCCCCTAACTGGGACTGGTCAGTGGTCCTTGCAATTCTTTGTAATTCCCACATATTCCAAAGAATGAAGTTCCTTCATTCACTTTTTACTCTGTATAAGTCACCAAGAGTCACGTCAAGCTAGTCTGGAAGCAGGAGTCATCTATCTGGCCTTGCATGCAACCTCCAAGGATTATACAGCACAATGCTGTAAAGGATCAGTCAAAAACAACAGCCATAAATGCTAACATTTTGTTTTTGGAGAAAATCCAAAATTACAACATTTTTCTTAACTCAGCATCTCGCCCTGCCTAAACAGTCTTGAAATACCCGAAACATTTTTGTTACAGTTTGCAATGTATTTTCCCAGAACTCATTCTTAAAATGCACAACGCAGATAGCATCCATGCAGCAAGGCCTGTGCTGCTCTCTTAGGCTTGCGGGGTACACACTGCGACTAAACCTGCTTCTCTGGCTTTCTCCATGTCAAACCAGCAATTTATTTGGGGATGCACCTTGATTGAAATGCATCTTTAATAACTGCCAGGCATCCTCAATGCCTTAAGTAAGAGTCTGCTAAGGTAAAATAAACCAAATTTCCTTGCACACATGCACATGTTTGTCTGAGTGTGCATGCAACACCCTTTAAGAACAGCGTTGTACATACACATGTGCATACGCTCTCAAGGCACCAGCAGTGTAGCAGCAATGTTGTGTTTCTTTTTGGGAAACAGATCCTTTTTTTCTTCTTTTTAAAGCTTCCTCTGGTTTCCATCACAGATGCTGCACAGTTTGATCTTGCGAATACAAGTCCATGCTAAACTGTGAGCATGTGTGATACATATTTGTCCCTGACTGTCTCGCCAAGGTAAATATTGCTATGAAAAGCAATGCCCTCTGCATCTAAGCCCTTCATGCTTGAGTCAAGGCTTTTCTCATATGCTAATCACACAGACTGAATGGCTCAAAAATTGTCATGTTTGAAAAATTCAAGCTTTTTGTTACCCCAGCACTCGAAAGCCTCTGTGCAGTAGGGACTGCTGGTGTGACAGCAGACACAGCCAAGTCCCATGCACACCCCATCCTACTCACAGCACTAAGGCAATAATTCTTGTCAGTCAACATGCTGTGAGATAATCAGAGCTGGCCTTAGGAAATTAGAAGGGATAAAGTCTCTAGGTTTCCAAGCCCAAAATGCAAGGCTGAGAAAGATGTTCACTGACAGTCAAGCCTATAACCTACTAAGTTACAAAATTAGGTCTGTATGTAAACTTCTGTCTGTGCGCAGACCTCCTCTAAGGTGTGCACAATACTTTCTTTTCATTCTTCAGAAAGAATTTGCCCTCTGCCGAGAGAAAGATTTTTTTCTTCAGGACTCAAGAAATTCCAATGCTTGCAAAGCAATCATTTTGCCTTGGTGAAGACAGCCTAAATGCTCTTGCAGCAGTGAAGAAAACATTTCTGGATGATCAGTTAGAGTTGATTACATTGCAATAAATATGAAAAAAAAAAAAAAAGAAGAAGCCTCAGGTATTACCAAAGGGGAAAAAACCCTCCAGACCCCATACCATGTTAACTGTGAATGCTAAAGCATCTGAAGAAAGGGCTCTTGGGACCTGCACTTCTGATTCTCCTCAGCTTCACAACCAACCTGGTGAAGAAATCCCCTGCAGTGACTCAAGAGCCCCTCCTTTATAGTGGACTTGCTAAAAAGTTGTGGTCTTTAGTTGCTATATGGTCATTTTTGCACTTGTTTGTATTTCAGTACCTATGTATTAACTAGAGCTGGTCAAACAGCAGAAGAAACTACTGGAAGAATAATTAATCTGGTGAGCCTAGTAAGTTCATTATAGCAATTTCCATCAGATAAGAAATTGGCTATCTATAGATCTCATCAAATAGTAAATCACTTCTGGGAATAATTTATTCACATGGCAAAATGTAAAAAACTCTGTATACGGTCTGGCTATACTGTCAAAGGCATCTGTGTGAGATGGTTTGTTATTGCACCTTGGTCTGTAGCCTAGGAAAGTGACTGTGTCAAAACCTTTGTGTTTAAACTGTAAAATAAGAGCATATAAGGGGAAACCTGTAAGTACCCTCTCTATTTTGAAAAGGAATGGGAAACTGCTTTATGATCTGTGTGCTTCCAAGAGAGATGACTCTCTTTTCTTCCATGTTTATCAAGGACAAGGTGTAGAAGTTTCTCTGCAGCACTCTGAAGGGTATCTCCAGAGCAGGAGCTAGGAGGACACTCCAACTGAGCACTGAGTGCCACAGCATCCTTTCCTACACCAGGCAGGATGGTCTGCAAACATGTGCTCACGATGCATTTTAAAACACTGGCTGCATCAACAGCTCCAAGAACTGAAGGCTACTCTGCAAGGTGTTAAAGTCAGTGGCTGCCTTGAGCTCCATCCACATCTCCAGACCACACAGATACCCTCCAAACCCATAGAGTTGGCTGTCAAGTGTTCTAAAAATGGCAAGGGACTGGTGGTTGGGCAGCTGTTTCCACCCTTTCTTCTGAGTGGAAGGTTTCTCCTACTTATGGTAACTGCAACAAGCAAAATATTGCCTGAAAAGTATTATTGAACATATGTCTTCTTTTTTATTTACTAATATTTTGTTCATTCTTTTCTTTCCTCCCTTAATTTAATTATGATTCTTTTCTTACAATGATGTATATAGTTTACCCAGTAGACATAAATATAGCAATTCATTTATGTGGTAATATTTGTAACATTTTAGTAAAATGAGAAAAAGATACCTTCATGTAACAGATTTAAGTATCTTTACTAAACATTTCACTAATGCTTGCAGGCCAGGCTCCCGTTTACAGTACCCTACTAGTGCCATGTCCCAGCAGTTCTCCTTTAGGCTGGAACTATCTCTGGCTTCCTCTCCTTCCCTATTGGTATTTAGTGTGTCAGTTAGGAAACAGGGATCTAGAGGAATCTGGCAAGTTTATCTCGTTCCTGGAAGTGTCGCCATGAAGCTCAAGGTAAAGAGGAGGAGTTTTGCTGCCTCTCTTTTACCTCAAGACTGGTCTATTGGCTAGAGCAAGAGAAGGGGCCAAATGTTACCTTTGATGATTTTTTCTCCAGTCTTCTCAGGGATTCCTATTTGACTCCTGTCAGCCACCTGCTTTTTTGAACCTTAGTGAGCTCAGTGCCATCTGAGATTAACAAGTACATTTTTCTTCCTTCAAGATAAGGCTTCCTCCTCCTGCTCATTTCTCCCAAGACCCTGGACAGTTAGAGCAAACTCAGCCAGCACTTACGGGAGAAAAGCACTATCTTCTCCTCACAGCCACCCACCACATAGGGGTCCCGCAAGGATAAGATGCCTTCCCCTGCATGCTACTGTTCAGGCTGCTGTTTATGATAGCCTGGTTTCCTACCTCCTCTTTTCTCTGCTTTCCATGGATTTCTTGATACTTGATGTTCTTCACAGTCCCTCCAATTGGTTTTCTCTGCCTTTTGACCAAGAGCAGGCTTCACCCTGCTGCTGCTTGTGTGTTCTGTTCTTGCAGAGGCTGAATTAGATAATCTAAAGCAAGCTGTTTTTTTCACCTTAAAAGTGTTTCTAATTAAGCAAAGGAAGCTTCATAATGCCTTGTCTGGAAGCCTCTCTGTATCCTTCCCTGATCAAGAGAATCTTTTTTCTCTTCTATTATTTCAGTATTTGATACCTGGAACAAGTCAAAGGTTTTTGTATAGCCATCTGAATCTCATCTTTTTCTTAGTCCTTCCTCCAACAATTTGGTTTCTCTTTGATTCTCCCAAGTCATCCTCAGCCTCACTAGGATGCTGCGTCCACACCATCTACCCAGGATATCAGGAAAGGTCAGATACAAGGTCTTTCTCAGTAATAGTCCAAACAAAACAAAACAAAAAACTGAACCACATTTAAGGCTGCCTGCAGGTTTAAATTGTCCTGGTTGCCTGCTGGGATTAACTGCTCTGTTTCACACTAAGATGAGCACTGCTCTTCAGTTTGGCAATTGCCTAGAATAATGTAGGGTGTCCAGGCACTTTACTCCTTATATTTGGCTTCTTTATAGTGTAGGAATGTTCGTAGGCATTTAAGCCTGTAACTGGCCAGTCAACACCTTATGACTTGTCTCCTCAATGCTGAACACTGGCACTGCCTTGTCCTGTCCCTTCTTGCTCTGAAATTCTCCCGTGGCCCTATCCGTGCAGCGAGGCTGTGCTCTTGAGCCAATGCTCCCTGCAGCCCCCACTGGAGAGCACCAGGATGGCAAGTTGTTACAGGGAAACATCATTAACTGGTAGCTCCAGAGCCAGGTAAAGCGTCACGTTCAGAGCTCAGCCTGTAATTCTTTTTCTTATGATAAAATGGATGGAAAATACAAACAGGACCAATAGTTCATTAGTCCCTCCAGGCCAAACCCTGGGATCCATATTTCTGTTTACACACTACCCCATAAAAAACAGAAGGAATTTTGCCTATGTAATGACACCAGCACCATGTTATGCAAGTAAAATTGAGGGAAGCCTTCAAGATTTTTAATCCTATCACAAATCCATCAGAGCATGTCTAGAGTTAAATGTAAGCGCAGGCTTGTTTTTTGATTGTATGTTTGGTTTCATAATGTGTTAACACAGAAACCCTGCTAGAATGGGCCCTACGGGACCCTAAGCAAACACGAAGCCACAAGGCCCTGGTTACAGGGAGGCTCATGTGGAATGCGGGGGGCAGCATCCCCTTGTCCTGCCCTACAGTCCTGTTCCACACCAGCCCACCCAGCCTTAGGGCTTGCTTCATTTTCCCTTAGACCTTGAGCCATTAAAGCACCTCATGAAAACAGGGAAAACCAATAACCAGGGACAGAAATAAAATCAACTACGTGCCATACTTAAAACACTAAGGAATGTTTGTCTGCCCTGTTCCTGTCTGTCTAAAGAATGTATGCACTGAAAACTCTGCTTTCTTATGTAGTCAAAATTTGTATTGTATCTATTAACCCTCAAATAAAAAGATTCTATATTTATACAGCCATGGACTCCTTTGTATAATATCTTGGCTTGTGAAGTGTTGGCCTTGAAACAGAATATAAATAAATATTGCAACAATTTTAAGAGATTTTTTACAAGGCAAAAATCTTGCATTAATTCCTACCGGAGGTTCAAAATCCAGGACATGAACCTGCTGCACTGTCATTGCTCACAGATATCCAGCTGCTACATTTGCTTAAAAGATTCACAGATCTGAGAAAATGTTAGCCCAATTTGATGGAGAAATCAACAAATCCAGTTGCTGCCAAGAAGAGTCCGTGAAACACAGGAGCCAGTCATCTCATAATCAAACCAATGAGACTACAAAGGTAGTCTCTTAAGTATTTTCACTTAAGTGAAAATAATTTGCAAAAAAAATATGATAGCATTTTGGGTGGTTCAGATCTACAACTTTAACTTGCAAACTTTAATTTGCAATAATATTCTAAAAAGAGAAAAAATAAATATTTTCCAAAGCCCTGACAGAAAGATGATGCTGATTTTTCACTTGAATGAAATCTGCACTGTTGAAATACAGACTATACCACTCTCTTACTTCATTGTTACTATTAACATTTAGAAAGGTGAAGATAAAAAACTTCTCCAAAATATTCAGGTGAAGCAGGTATGCCATTTTCCTTACTATTTGACTAATCTTCCTGAAATACTATTTCCAATTCCTCCTTACATTGGTGGTATAGTAGGTAACTATTGGCTGAGAAATATGAAATCTTTGCCATTTTATACAAACTAACAAATTTTAGTTTCTGTTATGCCTTAAGATAATGTTATTAGACAAGACTGTTAGAATTTAGACTGTGGTAGAGTTTCAGAGTCATTCTTCCATTCCTATAACCCTAAACGTTATTGGTGTGTATATTTTGTTGGTCACATTAAAAAACATGAAGCACTCTAGTCTTCTTACAGTTTCTCTTCATTCCCTGTTCAAATAGTCTCAAAAAGAGGTGTCTAAATTATACATCTCATTCAAAATGCAACCATCTCCTTTCATCCATATAATGAGCAGAAACATTCTTCTCTGTAAAATATAAAATGTTTTAGCGATTTATGCAATGCATGACTCATGTATAAGCTTGCTAGGCAATATAGAGCCTCCCACTTTATGAGAAACTAATGTATTAAATGGTGGAAGGAAAATTTAAAAAGATAACTGTGATTTGCTTTTAACACAAAATATGAATTATTGATCACTTGGTATTAAAAACAGCTTGAGTTACAAGCTACTTCTTGCAAGGTGCCCTGTTTTGGCATGCCTTAGAAAAGTGTTCTGGGGAGAAAAATACAAAATTAGAAATCAAAATCAAAGCACAAGGTCTGCTCTTGGGTCTTGGCCAAAAAATTTAACTTCTCAGTCCCTTACTTTTGTCATAAGTGAAATCAAAGATTTTTGTTTGGTTGTTTTAGTGCAACAGCACATACAGATACACGACCAGAAATTATCCATCTGAAGGGTTGAAATTTGGTATCTTAAGAAGATAATAATCCAAGAAATCTAGCCCTGACAATTCACTTAATTTCTCCTCCACCAACCCGGACAAAGGAAATTAGATTAGCCCTTTCCTCTCCTTCACACTTCTTCCATACTTCTGTAAATGGCACTGAAGACAGGGTTGTCATTTGGAAAGATGAAAAAGGACTGAAGGATATCTCAAAACATAAGCTGTCACACTATCAAATGCCAAATGCCAAGGTGAAGGAAATTAATGAGGTGAGACTACTATTCTTCCTGTGCATTTGTCACAGGTGGTATTTTGTCTGAATATCTGATCTACACAGAATCCCTTGGGCCTAAATCTATCCTATTATTTACTAAGCTTCATACCCAATAAAGAAGAATGATTTCCTCTGTGGTTTAAGCCATGCACCTCCTCTGAGGTCCCAAGGTTCCTCTCTGGACTTCAGAGGGACCACAAAGGAGACAGAGGTGCCTTTTGTCTGCCAGCCCTACCTAGTTGGTCATCACACAGAAGCCGATTTAGATGGAATGAGAACTCACAACACACAGTGAAAAAGAAGTTTGCACGTAACCCAATGTGGGCAAATGCAACTGCTTATCTTCCTTTAATGGCAGGTCCTGAGGAGGAACTCAGCCTGCTCTTCCTTCCTCTTAACAGGATTTATTCTTTTAGTTCAAGTAACAGTGATCATGTTTGCAGGGTAAGAAGTGTCCAGATTCAATCCAGAATCTCTTCCAACCTGAGCTATCCTATGAGAAAGAATGACTGCTGCAATTCTTGATTCAAATATAGCTCTCTGCTTGCAAACTGCATTTGCCTAAACAATCAAATTACTAGCAGAAAACCTCTCTGTCTTCCCTAATCTATGTTTAGTGATTCACCTTGAGACTCAACAGAGCTCATGGAATCATATATCAATTGGCATCTGCTAAAAGTTCTTTTGTTTTTTATTTGTTTGCATCGACACAAATATATGCTACTGAAACAACTGGTGTTTCAGTGTATACTGGTGTATAGAGTTAAGTTGACTGCTCTAAGAAAACTTATAGGCAGTTTTATCTTACAGCTTCAGATACACACTTCTGCCTGGTATTTTTTCTTAATATTATTCTGTTCCACTTGCTACATAACTTAAATCACTCAGTGTGCTTTCAAACCATACTTTATCCTTTTAACAAACCTAAAAATAACACTAGTCATTAGCTAATCTTGTCCACTATAGTCTTACGAATCTCCCTGTTGCTGACCTATATTCCCTGTGACCTGACTTCTTTTAATGTCACATTTTAACTATCATCCGGTGGAAGGCCAAGTTCTAAAGCCATATCAGATTTCTAAAATCATGACAGGATGTTTTTAAAACCCTAAAAAGATACTCTTCTCCCTTGCAAATGAAGCTGCAATCTTATTTCCTTCAGGTCACTTAGGGAAGAAGGGCAGTGCATCGAATGCTGTGCTCTTGGCCGAGTCAGGTATGCTGGAAACCTCTTTCCTCTCTTTTCTCCATATTTTTCTTTTACTGGTTTTCACTGTGAAAACTTTCTACTTTCTTTTTTTCTTTTTTTTTTCTGTCTGCCAGTGTAATATTGCCAAAGAAAAATTCAAATGAAACAGCAGATAAGATCAAAGAATACAACAGCACGATGCAGCCCTTGTTTTCTCACTAGAATAGGAGAAAAATGGCCGAGTATCTCTCACATGCAGTTCAGGGCGTCCTGCTTCTACAAGCTGCTGTGGATGAGCAGTATCAGTACTACTTTTTTAAGCCAGGACTATAGATTTTGTGATCTTCAAGGTCAGTGGAATAAACTGGGGCATATTTAGACACTGTACTTGGAGTAGCAGCTGTTTATTTTCAAGCTGAACCATTGTCACAGTGAATTTCTCAAAAACCCAAAGGTTAATTTGCTTTTCATAACTATGCATTAAAAAAAGAAGAAAAAAGCAAGAATTTTATTCTATCCTGGGAGAGTTTTGACCTTTTATTCATGTATATTTTTCAAATTTTGTCTTCTGCTGTTTACGCCCCAAGCTAGCATGTCACAAGCCATGTTAGCACAGAGCAGAACTACAAAGACAAGCAGGGATAAGGCAAGAGGAGCAGGTGGAAGGATGAGAAGCACCAACATGCTTGGTACTGGGTTCCTGAATCATCTCTCCTAAAAAAATCTGAGCTATACAGAATTGCTTTCCTCTGTTTCCCTGAGAACCCTGCAGCAAGCACCTGACACGATGGCAAGATAGGAGTATCATATAACTTTACAGCCTCACAGATGGTACAGTGGATTGAAACAAAAACGCAACCTCTCCCAGCACTGAAATAGCTAGATCAAAGTCTGAACATCACTGATGACTTCTTTGCTATGTGACGATTGATTCCAAACTTGAAGCTGCCCTTGAGGTTACATCAGTAATTCCTCCTATTGGCAGGATGAGATGGATTCCACTGGCACATGGACACCTATTGACTCAGCATCCCTCTACTGCTGACTGGCATTCTTTTTTTGTGTGTTGATTCAGCACTATTTTGCCTCGGTGCTAATCCTGAGTGTTGTCAGATCCCAAATTCCTTCAGGATTCAGTTGCAATAAATGTGATTTGCCAATAGATTGCAAAGAAAAACTGAAGTCTTCTTTCTTTCCCTGAGCAAGAAGTGGCTGCTTCCTGCTAGCGCCCACTAACTAAAGAGTGATACTTTAATAAGCTGCAATATTAACAAGTATACTGGAGAACCTCATGGGGCTACCGATTCTGATTGTTAAGAACATATTTCTTTATCAGTCCAAAGACTTGTTTCTTCTAGCAATGTGAGATACCAGTAATGTCTACATATGCATCTCATATCTCATATAAAGTCAGAACAGTTGTACTTTGGCTTACAGGTCAATCGCCATTTAAAATCCTCTGCCTCATAACAAATTATGTCCAAAAACTGGCAAAATGTGACTAGTTACAAAGACTCCCAGTACACCAGGTAGCATAAGCAGTTCTAAATACTTGTGCTTCTTGTGCAGATGTACAAATTGATCACCAATTTTCAGGGCAGATTCAACATTTTCTGTTAGTTTGGGGCCCATGAACTTCATGAATGCAATACTCTCCATTCCCTATTTTGGACTGGGCCTTCCTGACACCTTTGACACTCCCTTCCTCTCTCGCAGTCCAGGAAAAAGCAATCCACCACTGTGTCACATGAAGGAAATCTCCACTGTCCTTTACAAGGTAATGCCCGTTTTTATGATTTCCAATGTGTGACCATCCGTTAGTTTCATCTTGATAATGAATAATCATGATTGCTCTTGTTTTCTGCAATACTCTTGTCCTGAACCCCACACTGCATTATAGCACCACTGCATACAGCTATTACAAAAGAAAAACAAAGAAAGATTTTAGAAAGGCTTATATAACTCTAACAGAAGTAGACCCCCAAAGAGCTGTCCATGTTCGGTCGAACAATGTTATGGAGATGACAACAGATAAGCGGGGTCTTGGTCTGTAAATTCAAATAATGCAACTAAATAAGCATACTTGCTATCTAATCAGTACCACTGATCAAAGCTTGCACAGTCCATCTTCAAAATGTGAATGGTGTAGTTACATTTGAATTTGAAACTAGTATATTCAAACCAAATGATTATGCAGGGCACATACTTGATTTGCTTTAGAGGGAGACAAAGCCTACAAATGTTTTTGCAAGCACAAACATTTAGGAACCAGTTAGGATAAAATATGTGAAAAATGTCCTGCAAATGACAGCATAAATCCCAAGAGAGATCCAAGACTTTCTCTCCGTTTTTGAAGACTCTTCCATAAGAGTCTGAAGTCTGGGAAGAATGACTGTATAGGCTGCATGCTATGGTAGGACACTCTTAGTGTTTATATTCCCACACTTCACATATTGGCCTCACCATTTCCAACTACTCCTTTTGGGTTGGCTTGGGCTTCAGTTGTTCCCCTGCTGAAATGGGGCATATTTTTGTCTCTTACTAATAGTTAAAAGGTTTTGTCTTGATCTGTGCCAATACTTCAAGAAAATAATTTATATTTCATTCAGAATTTGCATTCCAAAAAAACAAGCATTGAAAAATTAGGGAGGTTAGGAAAGATCTCACCTGTGGATGGTCCATCCATGACACAGGTGACCTTTAGAAGAGGTACAAATCCAGCTTCTAAAGTATTGTCACTTCTGATGCGCAAGGAAATTTAGCTGCCTGAAGATTAAAGCCAATGTAACGAACACAAAAACCTGTCTGAAAGAGCCCAGCGCTGAAGAGCCAGAAGCTGAGATCTCAGCATAGCAGCAGTGCTCTTCCATGGCGAGAGGACCAGCAAGACAGAGAGCCAGAGCACAGTCCGTCCAGTTGTTTCCTTCTGATGACATAGGAGGCTATTAGGAGGCTTTTAGTAAAGTTGGTTTTTGCCATCATCAAGATGTCCTTAGTAAGTTTGGAATACCAGAATGAAATTATGAAAAAATACTGCAAGGAGACAACTGGAATCAGATTGGCAGAACCAACCGTTATGGAAAATAAAAGCTCTACACTAGAATTCTTGGCATGGGAAGCTAAAGGTACAGAGGAAAAGCTCCTTTTCCAGACTGATTATATAGGTATGTTGAAATTAATTTATAATATCCTCAAAGACTCCCATAAAAGGAAAAAATCTTTTTTAGTACTGTAGTACTCATGAGTACTCTGTGGGTACTACTTTTTTAGTACTCATTTTTTAAAAGGATGAGGTATTATATAAAATATTGCAAATATGAAATTGAAAAAGAAAAATATTTTCCAAACAGCTAAAAGAAGAGAGTCAAAGTTGGTCACACAGACCCGTAGAGACTGTTTTTTAAGACTCTGTTTTAATCAGGGATGAAAGGGATTATAAAGATAGTCAATGAAATTTTAGTACAGCTTCAATATTTACAGTTACTGGTAAACATTATTTGCTCGCAGAAGGATTGAAAATGTAATATGGTGACTTCATATTTCAATATTTTTCTTTGACACACAGATAAAAATATATATACACTTCCAGAATCACTTTGCTCTATTATCACTGGATCACGTTTAAACAGTGGAGAGTATGTGAGGAAACTGTAAAAATTAATAATGTGTATATTCTTATATAGGGCCAGGTCATGCCACCACTCAGGAAGTTTCTTCCTTACAACGGATCTTCCTCAGATCCCTTGTCATGGCTGTTAGTATTTGAGCAGATTTGGGTCACTTATAAGCACCCTTTGATGAATGAACTTCTTTTAACAAGGCCCCAGCAAAGGAGAATCCAAGAGTCAACTCTAGTGCAAAAGAGTATTTCAAAACTCCTCTAAACCGTCATCACCACAGCCTGATCACAATTACTTTGTTTAATTACAGTGAAGAGCTACATGTCACTGGAGTTTTGGACAATTTACTGGGAAGACTTGTTGCAATAATGATGTGGCACAATACTTTCATCGCATTTCACTTTTGCTACTTTTAGACAAACATCATTGAATATTTAAATAACTAAAAACCAAAAACCAAAATAAAACCAAGCATCAGCCCTGCAGAGCATTACAAGTTCATTTTCTGGCAAAACCATCATTCGAGCTTTTCCACACAGGGAGTTACAGATTTTGAACTGGGTTTTTAATCACTTCCCTAGCTGTGACATGCAAAAACCTGACATATCGACCCTGCGAACATGAGACTGCTACATGGTGACATATGGTACTAGGTCAGGCTCCCACTGCAACTCAGTGCATCTCCAAGACCTTCCAGGTAGCATGAACAGTGTGTGCTGAACAGGTGTTTCAGCTGCACTTCAATTGTTGGCTTAATAACCAGACCTAAATGCCGGTCAGAAAAGCAAGGCATAGAAATCTATTTATTACTGCTACTTCACTAGTCAAACAGCAAATCAAAACAGAATTATAAGACTTTCGTGCAAAGAGGTAGCACATACAGAGGCAAGCACTATCATCCCCGGGTGATCCTATAGCAAGGGGCTTTGCTCAGATTTACCTCTATCACCTTCCTTTCCTTGGTACACACATGTAAGCTGCTACATGGATATGCCATGATATGTGCTGACTAATTCTTAATGTATTATTAAAATTTTAAAAGGACAAAGACCTTGGCAGATAGCACAGGCTTAGGGGTTCACTGTCAGCTCTTAACTTTGTCATCCCAGACGGGATATTGGCAGCAGCAGTCCAAGAAAAGCACAGTCTTGATTTTGCTTTAGGATCCTGCATTGTCCCCCGGGGTACAAGCCAGTCGGTGCTAAGGGTCCTCTCATCTCCTGTCATGAGGAGCCCAAGCTGAGGGCTGTACATCCAGCACAACTCCAAAGGAAACTATAAAATGCTACAGCCAAGTGTGGGGACTCACTGACATAGTGCCAAAATCCAACCCAGAAGTGACTGCTGAAAATTTCAAGGATTTATGAGGTGGCAAAGGGTGATGAGGATGCAAGAAGAAATTTCCATTTCCTACTCAATATGAACAGGACACTGCACAAACCAACACACGGTCCTGAGATCTCGGTCATATTTTTTTCCAATGCAGAACACACTTTCCAAGCAATGCTAGAGAAAGCACCCTTGAATTGTGCTTTATTCCTAAAGGCAGAGACTTTCCAAAAAACACTCTTTTCCACTAAGGCACCTCTCCACTCACCAGCTTCTGAAAAAATGCTCATCAAACATCTTTCCCAGACCCTGTAATGATCACCGGTGAAGTCAGTACATGGTGGGGTTGATCCTTCCACTAGCCTCAGTCCTGGCACTCAGGCAAATTCTGCTCTCAATCAACTACAACAACAAAAGCAGTTTTATTCAAAGTGCAAACTTCGCTACCAAAACATTCAGCCCACCACACTGCTTTAGAAAGCCAAGAGCAGTGCCAAGAGGAAACTGGCGGAAAGAAAGCACTAAGGCAAAAGTGTGAAGAAATTCTTTACTCGCTTTAGGGAGTTAGGAGGGATAGATAGGACACAATATATTCTAAAAGTGGAAAGTATCCTAAGGCATCTTTAAAGCATGTATTTCTTCTAAGCATTTTGAAACAGGAGGAACTTGAGCAAAAATCCGTAGCAAAAGTTATTAATTTCTTTTCATTCCTGATTCTCTGTTGAAATGCCCAGTTGTCTATTAAAGGAGCAAAACCAAAGTCACCATGTGTGTGAAGATAGCAGCCCCAGCACATGAATGTCAAAACAAAACTATTTTAATAAAATATGAATTTGTACTGAAAGCCTTAGACAAGAAGCCTTCTCCGATTGCAGTTCACGGCAGGTTCCTGAACAGCTCGTTAGCACCACGACTCACACCAGTCTCTGCTTCCTGTTCCAGCCAAGGAATGGGACAAGAGAAAAGGGAAGGCAAAAATATCTGTAAGTAGCCTTGGCATCCTCCATCAATCCAGGCAAAACGTCGTCTGACTTATTCGGGAGCCAGCAGTCTTAGAACACCTACCAATGTGCTCTGGCCTTTCTCCGCACCCCAAGAGGGCAGGTGGCTCTGAGATGACTCAGTGCCAGGAGATTCCTGGTTTTCGTAAGGATCTTTGTAGAGTGAAAAATATCTGTTTGGCAAGAACTGAGGTGTATTGATTAAAAACGAGGGCAGGGGAATTTTACTACTTCTGTTTCCTTCGCCAGTAGGAGCATTGGGAGGAGCTCTGCCCTTGCAGGCAGCGTTGATGTTAGATGCCTAGGGGCTCCTGTGCAGCAATATGTCATCTCAGTATCAACTCCTGCCCTTGGAAATTATTAAAATTCAGCACATCTTTTGAATGAGAAATCAAAACTGCTCTCCAGCATACCCTAAAACTGCTCGTTTTGCTAGCAGCCATGGTAAAACAAGGATGTTGAAATAAAATTCCTATTAAAAAAATCAAATTGAACTTTTCAATAGAATTAGATTTTCCTGAAATTTTATGAGTTGGCAGGTTCATAAACTACAAGAGAAACAAAGGTGGAAAACTGAATCATTCTTTATGGAATATAAAAGAGAGCAGAGGGGACCAAGAAAAAAGAGCACTTTTTTGAAATGCTAAGTCTACAAATGATAATTTTATCTCTTTCTGGCAGTAAATGGCTCCTACAGATTTGTTGAGGTTATTAGCTCATAAAAAGCAGAGTAAAATGCGCTTCTCTGTTAAATTCCACCCATCACTCCCAACTCCATTCCTATTACAACCACAGGCATGGGAGGGGAAGAAGGGTGTCAACCCTGTCCCCAAACCATCAGCCCCGAGAGATTTGCTTTCGCCTAGACTCCTCGTGGTCACACAGGACAGAGAGTTTCCTTGTTCCTGGCTGGGCCTAGGTTGGAAAAACTGGTATCCAGCATCACAGAGCAAATCTTCTGCGGAAACTTGCCAGTCTTGCCTCTTCAGCCCCACTCCCCAGCTGACCGCCAGGCAGCAATTAAAGCCATGTTGTACACAAGAAGAGGCTGCGATCCCAAGTGGGCAAATGAACCATCCCTTTTCTCAGAAGGACTTTGGCAGAAAAAAGTCTCTCTATGTGACAACTGCTTTTGAAGACTTATTAAAGCTACTCTGGAAGGGCAGCAGATGATTCACCATCACCTTCATTTCACACACTTCTAATGTCCGCAAGAGCACAGGTTAGAAACACTTTCCATTGCTGCTCAGCAAGGAAATCCATTTGACCAAAATCTTATAGCTATTTACCAACCACACACCCACACCCCTCTATTTCTGGTGTATCAGTTTAGTTGTGTGCCTCTTAGGAGCACTCCGCAAAACAAGGTCTTTCCCTTACGGAATCAGCTGTCACTTAAAAAAAAAAAAAAAAAAAAATAAGAAAAAAGGAAGAAAAATGAAACGGCCTGAAGTCACACAGGTCTTTGACCAGGACACACAGTCCAAACCTGTGCACAAAGCTCCCGGATCCCTAAGCAAACAACAGCACGCACAGATTAGTGTTTTAAGTGCTAGGAAATTAAATGACATCTGTTTTATCAGTTCTGATCCATCTTTGGAATTTCCCCCCCATGTTTTTTAAAAGTTCTTTTATGAAATGACTTGTGATATTTTTAACCAAAGTAACAATTTTCTTAACATTTGTTTATGGCTTTTAAAGCAATTTATGGATTTTTTTCAGTACATTTCTGAGAAGAGTTAGCTTAATTCTAAAGTGGTTGAAATGAATCATCTTTCATTAATTAAAGATGTTATTTTTCTTTTTTAGCTATTTCTTCTTCTTTTTTCCTAAGGAGAGGTGAAAGTGAGTTGATATTAACCCTGAGAAAGCTGGGTCTTATCTCCTACTCTTATCACTTTAATTCTCAGATATTTAAGAAGCACATATATGATACATGTTGTAAGTCCTAATGTTCATGGAGCAAGTGGAGACAGAACCTTTTACGTAGACGAAATTCTTCTCAGCAAATGAATCAAGAGCATAGAATATCAACTTGGTTGCAAATGGCAGATAGGTATTTCATGTCCTGATGACATTACAATTCAGATTATACTGCATCTTTTTGTTTTGTTTGTTACAAGGTGAAACTCTTACAAATTCCCTATTTGCATTTAAGAACTGGGTGCTTACGGAAGAACTGGGCTAATGGAATCATTTTTCCTTGGATTTCCCGTTCCAAAGACTACAGGACACTAGCACCATTAGTGCCAGTACAGAACAGTACTTGCTGGGCATGCGAACCCTCCAAAACAATAGTGTAAGGTGGTGAACAATGGTGAACAATGAGGTTCAAGGAGTGACTTCCAATGAACTCCTCTTTTTTAGAGATCCTGGGAAATGTAACAGCTCTGCACTGTGGCAGCTCCTCTGGGCAAGGGATGCCTGATGCCACGGACACGCCTTTTGTTGCTGTTTACACAGAACCTCTGCTGTAGACTGTATTTCCATTGCTGCAAAAAATTCACTTCCTCACTGAATTATTTCTGGAAGGTAAATACATTTACAATTTAAATCAAGGCAAGGTGACAGAACTTCAGAGGAAGGCCAAGGAAGGGGCTTGAGGTGATCTCTATGAGAGTGAATGGGACGTTCCTGTGCAGCCACCTAAGGGTCAGGCTGTCCCAACTACTGACGCTTCTGCACATTCAGCAATGACTCATGAAATTATGAGTCGTAGCTGGTGACCTGCACAAGCTTGGTAAGAGCCAAAAGAGAACTGGACATTTATGTGGATAATTACAACATCCACTTTTAGAAGAGGTCAAAGAAATACCACATTGAAGGAAAAATACAGAGCCCTTGGGATTCAAAGCTGGAAAGCGAGTGAGAAACTTTCCGAGAAGCTGCTTATTACATTATTGCCCTCTCTGCAACTTCTTGCATCTTCCTCTGCAACTTCTTGTCTAGGCCAATGCTGGATATTAAAAGTCACAGCACCCTGCTATGACCTGGCACCCCGTGTTCCCACGTACAAATGATTTCAAAAACATTCACTGCAAGTTCTTCATCTATACAAGCTGAGGGTGAAGAAATGACTTCTCAGGAGCAGCAGTGAGTGCTCCATGTGGAGCCATATCTGCACTCTGGAAAGTCTCTGAAAAGCAAGTAATAATTCAGGTATATTCCTAGTGCCATGTCTCTCTAATATGGAAAGTACAATGAAAAGTCCAGTACAAGGAAAAGTCCCTCCATTTTCACAGAATCATGGAATGGTTAAGGTTGAAAGGGACTTCTAGAGATCATCTAGTCCAACCCCCTTGCTCCATCATCTAGTCTAACCCCCCTTTCTCTATTGCTGAGCAGAGATTCACACAGTTTCTTAATATGTTGCCTTAAAGTCTCTTCGCTGATAGTTCTTGCAAGCGGAGGGCACTTTTTTGAGCAAGGAAAAAGTAGAGCACCAGCTATATTGCTTGGTGATATACAACCACCTCTAATGAGAGTGTTTTTCCGTGATCCCCTACATTCTTCTGTCCTACAGAAATCAAGCGGGGAAATGGCAGAGCTATGATGGGATGAGAAAATCTCATCTGTCTAGAAGAAGAGTCAGCTTCACCAATTTATATCATCTACTGAGAGACATTTCTAGGGCTTGGCTCTGAATTAGGAATATTTCCCTGCTAGGGAGCTGAGATTTGCTGCCAAAATACAGGTAGGCAATGCAGGTTGAACATCCTACTCCTGCAACGATCCCACACCTCTCCCAGATTATGGGGGATTTGCCTTGCAAAAGTTGTGACCTGCATCCAAAATATAGCAAAGCAGGTGATACCTTGGGACCCTTGGATACAGTAACTATTTTGTTAGCTCTTCGGATATCGCAGTATCACCTTTGGCAGCCTTTCAAGAGCACTTGTTGCAGCAGCAACCACACCTGTGTGTGCTCCCACTGCAAAGTATTAATGCTCAGGAATTGCTCTACACATCATCCTGATGGGTTTCAAGCTTTAATTTTCTTCCATGGGACAAAGAGGTAAGCAAATCAGCATGGCAAAGAAACTGCAGTATCTATAGTGTCTTCTGAAGGGTCTTTTGAGGAAAGGGTCAATATGTGTTGCTCAGCAAATATCTATAGGGCACATGGGAATGCGGACGCTTTGCTGAGAGTGCTCTGTACAGGTAGCTCACGCAGCACGATAAGGGGATCAGACTCCCAAAATGCTTCAGGAAAGAATGATTCCATGTTTCCTTCTATTTCTAAATCTGAATTTAAAGTGCTATTTCATAGAATAAAATTACTCAGATAAAATAGAGTTAAGGGACTGCCTTAAGTTAGGAGAAAGTCTAGAATTGATTTCCTCTTATATCAGTGTAAATCAGAGTGTAGCTCCCCTACAGCCTGTGAGATAACATAAGTCTAAATGAAGGGAGACTTGAAACCATGAGTTTCTGTTTGATTAGTGAGTTCTTACTTATTCAAATACTTATTTTATCTGAATAAATTAAACAATGACATGAATAAGAAGACAAAATGTCCTTAATGTTTAAGTCGCTTCATTTTTTTTCACATTTGGAGATGCCCTCAAGAGAACAAAGTACAAGAAAAGGAAAACATGAAAGACCAAATGTCTGGATTTTGGCTGGTTATTTGAGTCTAGCAGCATCTTTCTGAAACAGAGTGCCCATTTTACACCAGTTTAAACCTCACTGGAGGATAGTGTTACACCAGCATGAACAAATTATTAACAAATTTCTTGACAATCACACTACAGTGAGGATTTCTGTAACTTTGCTGTGTGTATATCCAAGGTCTAGGAAACTGAAAAAAAAAGAAACTGGAGAAACTAGAACATGACTTTTTGTTGATGTAAATTTAGTTCTCCAATAACTCTTCAGAAATAGCAGCTCTATTGAGAAAAAAAGTTCACATTGAAAGAGCTTTCATACCTCCTAAAAGAATAAAATAATCTAAGGAATTTATGGTAAGCAAAGTCTCCACTTACTGACTGTGAAACTGCCTTCAAAGACATCTGACTAAGGATGCAAAACAAATTAATACCTGGCAGACCAGATCAATCCTGGCTAAAGCACAACCTGAGAACAGGGATGATAGTGCAGATCTGCTCTGACCAAGGATGTGACACTGCTGATGGAACTGGGATGCCTCTGAAACAACCTCTCCGAGAAAGCAGTATGCACCAAGCAGCAGCACTGGTAATAGAGATCATGGTTCTTTACCACCATCTTCCATTAAAATAGATGAAGACCAGACCATGTGGTTCAAAGAGGGGTAAGAAAGGGGAGTGAGGCAGGAAGTATACAAAAGAGCAAATAATACTGATATTTACTTTTTCTTCTTACAATGTAGTGAAACAACAAGAAGTAAATTTAGCTCTGAGAAAAAGCAATAGCTTCATACAGGGCAGAGAAAACTATAGATCCCAGGTCTTGCAATGTTACTGAGCCCAACTTTCACAGGAATCCAGAACTATTATATATCCACTACCATATTAGTAAAGATAAAAGTTTATGTAAACTAAACCTTCCCTCTCTAGAGCATAACCACAGACAATAATCTGATAAAGCCACCTTTCTGCTCAGCTAGCACCATGTGGTTCAAAGGGTTTCTTGTATAGTTTTCTGAAGTTCTGAATGGTTCTGAGCTGCCAGAGTGGTTTTCATGGCAATGAGACCCAATGGTCTAACACAGCACAGCAGTCCTATGTAGCCCCAGTCTGTCAAATCACAGAGTGTTGAGCGTACGCCATCCTTCAAATCAGCCTTAAATACAATGTTTTGCACACCTGCACTTAAGAAAAATACCATAGACAAGTCAAATGTATTAAAAAGAATTTGAATTCAATCTGATGGCCTGACAAAATTGCTACTTGCATAATTATATGTTGTTTTTGTAAAATTTCCCTTGTGAATTTAAACGCGACAGTATCTTTCTTTGCTTTCTCATCTGCACTGCTGAACACTGTCATTTGGAGACTTCAAACTACTGCGCTCCACGTTGTTGTAAAGCACATTTCTTACATAACCCTGCTCATCTGTAGGCGTCTTCACTTCACTGGTGAAGTTATTGTTCCAGGTTAAATCATCACATTTAGAACAGTTTAGGTTCTAAAAACATGCATTTTAAAAAAAAGGAAACTTGATGTTTGGGTTGTGATTTATTTGTCTGATTATTATTAAGCATTCTCTTGGCTGGCGACTTGGTCAAGATCATTTTTCCCCAGGGCACAATGAAGATCTTTACAATGCAGATATCCCTATCACTTTCTGGGAGCCCTGCATTATTAGATTTAAAGCCTTGGAAGAGAAAATGAACTTCAGACACAATCTTGGCAGCAAAATAATAATCTCTAAGTATACGCCGGCTATTCCGAGCCTGCAGAATAAACACAGGCCTAATAATCTCATTAGGAACTAATTCCATCCAGTGGCCGTTCTTATGATGACTTCACTGATAAACCATCTCAGGCATTTAGGATGGATTTGGACTGTAGGTTAGAAATATTAGATTAAAAAAAGAGAAAGTAGAGGTTCAAATTTCAGCGCTGTAAATTTAAGTCGTACTACAATAATCCTGCTTCTCTGCTAGCTTTCTAATCACCAGAGCACTCCACCTTCCTCAGGGTGAATGGCACTAAGACATCTGGAATAAAATACACCTGTCTTCTTTAGGACTGCTTTATCACATTATTTTAACGGATGAACAATAGCAAACCTCTTATCTTCTGCACAACAAATCTTTGTACCACTTTATTCTACATTACTATGCATTGCAGCCATACTTAACATGTCATATGTCTAAGATATTGAGCAGACAAGCACTCGCTTAAGCAGAGAAGCATCTCTTGACCTAGAGGACCAAGCACTTTGTACCTAGGATAATATTCCAATAACTTCTGGGAGCTGCTGCTTTCCTGAGCTGCCCTCTGCCTCCCACACCGCCTGGCAGCGCTGCTCTCTGTGCCAGCGCTGTCCTGGTCCCCGTGCTGCGGCCAGGGCCAGTGCGCAGGCAGGACACAGCCGGGCGCACAGCGGATGGCAGGACAGGCTGCAGAAATGCTGATCACTCAGAGACATCTAATGGCAGAATCAGCGAAGTGAAAGTGTCCCGGCACCCTGGGAGAGGGACTGCTCGAGAAGCAGGGTGGTTCAGAGGAGAGTGTGAAGCCCAGCTCTCTGCTTGCTCTCCCAGAGGGCATGCAGGGCACTGGAAGCTAGCACAGGAAGTTCACAGGAGTCAGTATCACATGGGCCAAAAATAGCAAAGGAGCCCAGGAGCATCTTGATAGCAGCCTTGCAGGTGATTCACTCAGCCTGAGCAAGGCCACGTTTCTCTGCCTGCTGAGCCCACCAGGAGGAACATCATCTTAAGGATGCAACCAGATATATGTATTTATTTCTTTATTTCTAGTTTTAGAAATAGTTTCCTTTTCTTTTTTCTTTTTTTTTTCTTTCTTTTTTTTTTTTTTTTTTTTTTTGTGTGTGTGTTTTGCTGGGAAAGTCCAGCTCCTCTCCTTAGTGGGCATGATATAACAGAAGAGAATTTAAATTCATGGGGGATTTAGTTTTTTGTTTTTCAAAACTGCCTTCTGACTCACAGAAAACTGATGTGTGGAACTTTCAAGCCATGGGATGGGACTTGGAAGCACGCTTTCAGCTTGAGCTGGTAACACAGCTTAATGGAAGTGCAATCAAAATAAGGGGAATAGTGTCTTAATATCTGCCAAGCTGGCTGAACTAGAGCATAAGGTTCAGATCAAAATGCAACATGCTGTTGCATACAAGGGCTTCTTTAAGTCTCTTGAAGTCTAGACAAGAACTGTTAAGAGAGTTCCAGCTTTTTAACAAAGATTTTAAATATACTTCATCATTTGTCAGTGAAATGAAACACAATTAAAGTAAAAGGACCTGAGGAATATGAATAATAATCTGTATCTTATTTTACAGAACAGCAGTTGTTTTCTTGTAGCCACCTTTCTAGCATTTTCCCCATCATGATCATCTTCCAGCATTCCCAAGACACACACTGGTAGCACATATCATAGCCCTTCGTACTTTCTGTGAGGCGGTAAGAACCTATGCACTCTACAGGCATGTAGGATTGTTCTAATATAAGCTCATTGGGCCTAATCCCCATGAAACTCCAGAGGAAATTTTTCCTTGAAGATGGAAAGACTTAAAATAGCCTTTCAGCAAGGCAGAGAAATTGAAGTGTGCTGAGATAAGAAAGGGCCATCTGGATTTTTGAGCTCTCATGGGTCTCGGAGGCAGGAAGGAAACTTCCTCCCTCTAAAGAGGACAATGTGTATTGTGACTTCTTCCATTCCTGTCCGAAAGAAGAAGTGTTAAAGCTATCTGCTGGAGTTAGCTGGTTAGGCTTACGTTGTAGAAATTCCTTTTAACTGCTGGGAGATGCCAGTTCAATCTAAGGTACGTCAGATGGCCACTTCTGCAAACCAGCCGCTTTCTCTGCTCCTGGAGGGGTAAGGTGAAACCCCGCTGAGCACAGGGAAAGTGACACTACGTGATCTCTGCTGGGCTCTGAGGTGAATGCTGCGCTTCCCTGTCTGCGTTCACCTGAGCTCGGTTTTGACTTCAGCACAAAACTGAGCACTTGAATGTGTGCCCAGGCCTTATCACGCACACGCCTGCACCATCAGATAGCAGGTGCTATCTTAGTATTTAACAGTCTACTCCTTCTACTGCCATACTAAATCCTCCATCTGATGCTCTTCAAGGATCAGATCTATACAAAGGACTTGAAAGTACCGCAGACCATTCAAAAACGTCTGTAATGCTGTTGGAAACATGCTGCAAAGGTTCACAAGGTATTTAGTCCATGGCACAGATGGATGCTGCTCTCTGTTTCCCTTTTAGAGCTCAAAGCTAAAATCTATGTAGGCAGAAGTTGCCTGCCCTGGTTCTGTCATTTACCTTTCTTGAGCACAAACTGAGAAATGTTTGTCAAGTTTATCCCTAATCTATTAGAAAAAGCTGCCTTAATTGCCTTAGAGTAACTTTTATGTTAGTGTGACTCTGGGTTATATCTGAGCCAACTTTTTAGAGGTAAAGAAATATGAGTCGGTCTAACTGTGCTATCCAGACTGTTAAATCAAGCACCAGGTAGCCTTTCATCTTTAAGTGTGCAATTAAACTCCGCATCATGATAAGGCAGAAGTCAAAGGGCTGGGTATGCTCAGAGGCAGCCGAGCATGTGTGGCACCAGGGCTTTCATTTCTGCTTTGATGCTGATGCTTAGTGCTCTGACAGTCTCACGTCAAGAGCTCCCCACATGTGCAGGGCATGTGCACACACAGCCCAGAAGACACCAGTGCTGCTGCAGCGTTTGCTGATGCTGGAATTGCATGTTAGGGGATATACAGTTTAAACAGTTTGTCACACTTTGCTTGCTTGCTCATGTATCAATGCTTGCTTATTAAGAAATGATCTGGATCATTTGTTAACTTGTCTTACTGGGAAAATTTAATCTTCCAGACTTGTTGCAACCTGCTGCCTAATTAGTACATTGTGTTTGTCGCTGCTTCACGTGGTGCCCTCCCAGGACTTCATTATATTGATTATATTCATTGGAAGGTAAAAATATAAAACAAGATATTCCACTGTATCTTTCAGTCTTCTTTTTGAAGATTTTGGTGGTGGTTCATTTTTCATCATGGGTTGTAACTGGTCTTCAAATAGTGACAAGAACCTTGCAATAAAGCAGAGCAGGTAAAATAAGAAATCTTCCATCAGAAGACCTAAGAGTTCAGCTTGTCCTTATGCTCCATGACTCCCTGTGCTTAAACTCTTTGTGGCTCTGAATAAATCAGTCTGTGACAGCTATGAAATGCTGATTTTGCATTTATTTACTTTTCCCTTCATCTGAAACTGACTTCCAGTCATTTAACGATTAACACAAGTTTTAAGTGGGGTAGCTTAAAATGTTGCTGCTCTACCTGAGAAGCAAGCTCTTGCCTATCAGGAATGCCGCGGTATTTTGCAGACCTATGGCTTAAGAGTTCAAGCCACAGACCAGCAGATCCCTTGTAAGTGAATAGGACAGATGTGGCTGTGGAAGTACAAGCTCAGCTCTGTCCCTTTCCAAGTTACTACAGAACCACACAACTGCACTTGAAATTAGGAAGTCAGGCAGGGCAAGTGTAAATGCTACTATTGAGAAAAAGGAGTATTGAGAAAAAGGAGTTCACCTGCTCCACACTAAGTTCCGCAGTATTTCTATTTGCTCCTTTTCTCACGCGTGTTAATCAGGGCAACTTATGTTTAAAGGTGACACACTAGGTGACTGACTACTTCAGCTTCTAATGAAATCAAATTAGGTCACACATGTAGTTTGTGAATGGTTTCAGGTACTGAGTGCTACGAGGTCTTTATGTGTGCAACACAATGCATCCAGTTCTACAGCTTCCCCATTTCAAGATAAATGCATTCCCAAGAAAAGTTGCTTTATCCTAATGCTGTTACGATTGCTACCCATAATGATCTGAATTATTTCCATAAACTAGTCTTCTATAAAAAAGAATGGCTCTAAGTACTAAAAATGATGTACATTTTAAATGCACCAGTGGATTTAACATCCTGCTTGTTTGTTTTTATTTTCACTTCAAATTCAGCAAAGGTACAAAAGCAGGTATATACTTGGTATCTGTACTGTTCTCAGTCTTAGCTATAGAGGAATGGTCTTGCAACAGAAAGAAAAACTTAAATTTGGGGCACCAATTTCTGGTTGTGATCACAGAACACTTAAAACTGACTTAATTAGTATCACTAAACTGCACTCTAAGATTTGTCCTGTCAACATATCCTTCTTTTATTTACCAGAACTTCAGAGAAGTGGCTACCTTGGGTGTGCGCAAAGGAGTCCTGATTGTATCACACAGGGCAAATTTAAGTAAGTGCTGCAACATAAGGCAAAGCTGAGCAGGATTCAGAAAGTTCCTCTTCTTATGGGGACCTATAGCATATTCAGTGGAGAAGGTACAATGCTAGATTCCAGATCAAATTCCTTTTCAGAGGCAGCAAGCAGCTAACTTCAGAGGTATTTCATCTGCTCATGCAATTGCTGGGTTAAATCCTAAATACTTCACAAAATCTTCAGATACTGACAGATTATCAGTATATTCATCTTGGTTTCGTTCCCTTTAACCCTACTGGACTAAGCAGGTGTGTTCCTTTCAGGTCTGGGAGAGAAGGATGGCCTGATTCTTGACAGGAGTTTTTAATCTGAGACTGAGAACTGTACAGAGGTGAGGGTAGGGGAGAACCTCACTAACTTTGTAAATTGAAAAGGTAACAAGGCCTTGCTAACCTGCAAGAGCTCCTGCCAGGCATGCAAAGTTAACATGTGGATGGCCATTGCAATCCCAGGGAGCATCTTCTTTGCGAAGAGGTTCCTCATCCCTCACAGTGTTTTAACTGCCCAGTGGCTTGCTTGCCTCATCGCACACGGTTTCAAGTTTAGTACGAGTGAATTGTTTCTGTAGAATACATTTAAATGCCTTTTACATTAGCTATTTATTTGCTCATGAAACACTTACCCAGACTGATGAGTAGTTATTTCCTCATCCTTACAAGCACCACAAATACAGAGTTAAATCTTTTAAAAACAAGCTGTTGCTGTCACTGAATCATTCCCTAGCTACTGGTACTCAAGCCTTCCCAGGGGCAAAGCTAAACCAATTCCGGAAGGCTCCCAGACTCTATCAGCTTCTGAAATGAACCTTCTCCTACAAGAGTTTGTTTAGCCCAGGTTAGCTGGAGGCTCTGACATTGCAGGCTTCAGCAATGCACCAAGTCATGCTGGGCTGTGAAAATATGCTTGTCTGCACTTGTGTGTCTGAGCTGATAAGCAAGTGTGATTATTTATCAGGTCTCCGAACTGCATCCTCTTTGTAAGCTTTGGAGCAAAGTCTTATAAGCTGAGATGGAAAGAAAAAGAAAATCTCAAGTGCAGGATCTAGGATACTAACGCAGAGGAGGCTGGGGTAACTCCTACCAAAATCAAGATATAAACTGTTCTGGTCTGGTCCCACAGGTTATTTTGAAATACAAGAACAAAGGGATGCCCCATGAAAGTAAAAGAATTTAAAAGTAATACTGACAAAAGGACTGTGGCAGAGCTGCTTATATGAAACTTTGATTCACAATGCCTTCTGAGGTTTGGAAATGCATTTTTGCTCTGCATTGGGACACATACAAGCTCTTTTGATCTTTGTTTATGTATTTTTTAATTTTGCAAAAGCTGATTGCCAGAATAGTCCTTTTTGAACTGTTTTAAAAAGAATTTAGAGCTCTGTAATCACTTTTCACCAAAGACAGATAGACCCTGGAGGCTGATACTGGGGTGCTGGTCTGAGCAGCAAGTAAAACAGTCCAGAAACCTGTCTAATTCAAAATGGTTTAAGACATCCTTTGCTCTGAATAAAGCAAAGCAGAGGCTTGAAATTTTTCAAGACTGTACACACCTCTCAAATTCTGAATCTCAAAGTTTACCAGATTCAGTAAAATTTGACTTAAAATGTTTTAAAAGCCACTATATCATTAACCCATTGTGTAAGATGCTCAGGAGCTTTTTAAACTCCTGAACAGCAAACTGGGACCAACTGGTCTAATGTAAAAATGTATATACTTATGTCTTCTGCAATGCCCACTTTTCTCTTCAGTTAACAATCCTTCAGCAACTGCATGATGCTGTTCAAGCTAAAGGTCACTTGAGGACAAGGCTGTTGTGGTCTCTGAACAGCACATGAAGGCACCTCACAGCGAGTAGGAGTTGCCCCTGCCTCATCTCAGCTCTGAAGGCAAAACAGGAAGAAGGGAAAGTATTTAATGGCTCTCTCCAGGAAACGTTGTAGGAATTTCTACCTGAACAGCATCCAGCTGGCTCCCCTGCGATGCAGCACTGGAGGTGCAAGGCGACGTGCAGCACAGCAGTCTTCTCTGGCTGAGCTGCCAGCAAGGGAAGCAAATGCTACTCCCCAGACTTGCCACCTGCCTCACCATTGGCCTTAACTGAGAGGCAGATGATCAAACATGTGTGAGGCAGCATCCATACCTGCCCAAGGAGGCAGTCACCTCATCAAACTATGCAGGATTGTATGTTCTGTCATAGAAAATGAAAAATTGTTGTCAAATGAATGTTTCAGCCAGCAACTATTCTGTAAAGATTAAAAGGGAAGCGGGGAGAGGGAGAGGAGAGTGTTAGATCAATGGATGCAAAAAAAATTTTACTGCAGCAAGGTTGTTAGATGAACAGTAACAGGGATGGAAGAGAAGAAGAAATTGCAATAACTAAGGAAGATTTATTCAGATTTCCATAGGAAGAAGAAAAATTATGAAAATAATCAGTTTGCTCACCTCTTTTGTTGACTACTGCTGAAAATAAGACCAAATCTAGACCTCTACAAACCCAATTCTGCTAAAGCTGTTTGTGGGTTGGGCCACCAGGCTAGGATCCAATGCTTCAGGAATTCTGCTCTCCGTTGTATTCCTGCTCTTGCTATGAAGTTCCTAAATGAACATGTTCTACAACTAGGCAGCACCTAGTCTGGGCTACATGAATAGAACATCCATTTCACTACAGAAGGAAGGACACTTCATATTATCCTTGTCACATATTATACCTCTTGTCTGAAGCACCAACAGTGAAAAGAGGGAACTCTCGCCTCCAACTTAGGCATCAGATAGCAATGGAGCTCACTGGAAGCACTAGAGAAGTTAGCATAGCTTTAAATGCACGGATAGGCCTTCAAGTGCACACTGCCTTGGACAGGCTTTCCCCATACAGCATTTGCAGTTGCACTTGTGTGTATTTCTTTCTACACTGCAGTCACTAATGTCAGCAACCCAGATTAGGTACAAAATGCTGAAGGAGTTGGTAGATAAAATTATTTCCTAAAGAGACAGAGTCTGCATTTCACTGGGACTAGTTCAAAATAAGTTTAACTCATTTCTGTTGACTGGGAATATAAGTAAATTGAATGTGCTGGAAAATGAACCAAGTCATCAGCTTTTATCAGTTTGCACAGATATAGCAATATATTTACTCTCTGCTTCTCACAACAAACCTACTAGGTCTCATAGAATAATCTATGTCCACCTCTTGGATGCATTCAATGCTCAGTGAAGCAGGTATAGACTTGATTGGAAAAAATACTGTCAGTTACCATAAGGAAAAGTTCTCCAGATCCAAACTGTCTATATTACCCTTCTAATAAAAATGTAACTGATGATACAGGTAGCACAAGTTTTGCAGTGCTGATGCCTTTCAGTTAAGCAAATTTCATCTCTATTTTTTAAAACTGTATTGTACGCTTTGCAATAAAACATCTTACCTTTTGTCTCAAAATGTTTGGCGGTTTTCAGAACTGTGGCTGCCTTACCTCATCACAGTTGTGCATTTAAGCATGGGTCAGGCCGTGAACAAGTTCTGAGCTCTCTAATACCCAAACACTTTAGAAACACCATATTAATCATTTGAATTACTGCACTAAAGAATCTGCTATGTCCCACTTTTGCAGAGCCAAAAGGAAGCAGATAGTTTTATCAGAACACATGGACTTCTGGTCTACCAGTTAGTGGGGCTCCTAAGGACTAAAGCGAAACACAGAAGAGGCACAAGTGATGACTTGATTTCTCATACCTTGTCCAAACAAAAGCCATATCTCCACAGAAGGAATCCACACCACTGCTGGCAGCTGGCAGGCAGTTAGGCAGGATAATGGATGTACAAAACAACTATGAAAAATATTACAGGTATTCACTATAATCTAACTACTGGAATGTTTGTTAATAGGCAATCAAACCAAAACACCAGCAAGTCAATGCTTCTCTCATGCTGTGTGCATCAGAGGACAGATTCAGTCAAATATCACTCTTCTATGACTTTTACATGCCCTTTGC
>JAWLRI010000229.1:4396086-4457247 GCA_034781795.1 Crypturellus tataupa
GCTTCTCTCATGCTGTGTGCATCAGAGGACAGATTCAGTCAAATATCACTCTTCTATGACTTTTACATGCCCTTTGCCTCTATAGCCATGTGCCCAAAATGTGAAATTAAGAGTAAGCCATAAGTTGAATGCCTCTAAATAATGCAATTTGGAAAAATTATAGCTTATTGTTTAATAGTCACCTAAAATAGAGAAAATGTATTCAGCATACATACATACCTTCTTAGAAGGTATTACGTCTTTGCCAAAGACGTAATAAAGCAGCTGCCTCTGCAGAGCTACACAAATTCCTCACAAAAATAAAGGCCTCCTCCAATCATTGCCCACAGTAATGTCACGGAGCTGGACTGAGACAGTGAGTGCAAGTAAATGTTCATGAAGGTACTCGTAGGTACTGATCATTAAAAGAAATTTTTGCCAGTAAAATTCTCTTGCCCAGCTGATAGCTACTTAGCCATCCGTAAGCACTACCAGTAGACTGTCAATTGATTTAAATATAGGTGTTCTGAATTGCTTTTCCTAATCTTGATCCTGAGCCTTAAATGTCAAGTGGAAGAGCAATAGTGAGTTCATTTTTTTTGAATAGTCTTTGTATTTCATACTGCTTTGAAAGGAAGAGGCAATGCTGTACAAAGTCTTGCAAAGCCTCTCCCTCCTGTAGAACTTTAAAAGTGTGTGCATTCACCAAGCCCCAAGCTTTCCTGGAGGACCTCATCTTCACTTCATAAATGTCTTCATTTCCTTTCACAGGTGCCAAAACTAATTAAGTGTCCCTGTCTGAACCAAGGTTTTCCATTAAACAGGCTACTGGAATAGATGAAGACACTGAGTTTAGGCGGCTTACACCTCTCTGTCCTGGAGGTGTTCATCATTCTGTGAATTACATCAGCCACTGCAAGTCAGAGAAGCACTGAGGGGCCTATGCACGTTCCCTCGATTGCACTGACCCCATGTACCACTGTGGGACTGGGGAACAAATGAGGTATGAAAATGCCTCTAATGTTTGCTCCTGCTTGAAATGTGCCACGGGCACGTCTCCTGCAGGCTGAAGATACCACGCTGACATGTGATGTTCCTCCAGCCAGAGTATTTCTCTTGGGAGCCTTCCAGCAGCTTTGCTGCCACTTCAGGTCAGCTCTGCTAGCAGAAAGTAACTGCAGCACAGCCAGAATTTCCCCCTTCATTCTTCTCAAAGAGCTTTCTAGACATGTAAGGAAATGCCTTGTGAATGTGGCAAGTGGCTGTGGGAAGTCAGGTCCTCCCTTGCAATACTATACAAAGGGAGAGAGAGACAACTTGCTAGGAAACCCCCCAAAAGGGAATCAAGACATGTAGAGACAGAGCCTGTGAGGTCTCCAAGCACAGCACTCTCGGCACTTCCTCCTTTCGCGCTCCCACAGCCTCTTCAAGTGCTCTTATATTGCTCTGACATCGGACTTCAAAGCAGCAGAGCCCTGAGTGACACAGGTCTTTACAGTCCCTGACATGGAAATTATCGTTATGTAATCCATGTGCCACCACAAGTTTATTTTTGCAAGCACTGCTGTGCCCTCTCTAAGCACTTGGCAATTACTGGTGATGCATGTGTCATGATTTGGGGACACAGGATTGGAAAGGACATCACAGTCCCCTGTATTAATCCCATTAACAAGTTAATCAAGCTTTAATTTAGAAATAGGTGCTCAGTTTGCCTGTGTTGCTCCTATTGAATGCCTGTTCTGGAGCTTCATGCCTGAGTTCAGCAGAAGACTTTTGCATCAGCCACTTCTGTGTAAAGACAAAGGTTGTGGCTGCTTGTGGAGAGACCCAAGTCCTACCAGTCCCTGCGAGCTCTGAAGCCACTGTGCTGCAGGTGCAGGAAAACGGTACCGCCTCTTAGGAAAGCACTTGCTTCCATGGAAAAAATACAAGTCTTCTTTCCTGACCCTCTTCACCTCTCTGGATCTGTTCATCGTTCCTGTCATTGCTGCTGAACAGATTAACTCACAGAGCAGAGAAGTCATGTCCGTGCACTGGGTAGGTAGGAAGGAATCACAGCGTTGCAGCATTTTAGCGTTACAGCTATTTGTTGTGGTCCCCTCTGCAGAGCCCTTAGGATTTCTTAGTTAGCCAGTGCAGGGTGAAAGAAGGGGATCTAGGAGAATGACATCGGCTCCACGGTGGTAATGCTGCCGAAAACATGGCAAGCATGAAGGACCTACTCTAGGGCTCTTGTTTTTGTCCTGATCTAAGCATTTTGCCTGAGAAATAGCTTTCATGATGTTCTTCATTACCTGCTATCAATTCAGTCACCTATCTATTTAAAGTTTTTTTTAAAAAAAAAAGAGTTTAAAATTATTTCAAGTCTGAAAATTATATAGGTTTCTTTTTCATATTATGATTATTTTTACATTATTTTCTATTATATCAGCAATACTGGCATGGACGAGGACTGATGCACAGTGGGAAGCTGTTAAAATCTGCGAGGAGAAAGTGTTTTGCTCGAGACATTTATCAACATTAGGTAGGGGAGCTTCCTTAGTCATTACATAGATGTTACTGATTAACTCAACTATAATGTTCATCAAAAAAGAAAAATCCACACCCCACACTCCACTTTGTGACTCCAAGTCACAAATTCAGTTTCAGCTCTCTGTGAAAAAAGTCTTCAAACAAAATTATTTCACACTTGAAATCAGCCTTCAGGTACAGCTCCTTCCACAGGTTTGATTTCTCTTCACATGAAACCCAGGAGAGGTTAAAGAGGTTAAAGAGAGGGTAAAGATCAGTCTAAAGCCTTTGTTTTCAGGAGAACTCACTGAATCTGATTGCCAAACCTTGCGACTGCTGTCAAAGGTTCTGCAAATCAGAAGATTTCTTGAGTTGAAACCAGATTTTCTTCTAGAAAATTTGAAAACACTTCATGAGCCCATTTCATCACCAGAAAGATGATGACTGCAACTGTTCTCTCCTACCATCTAAGAATAAAATATAATATGGCTCACTTAGATGAATATCGATCTTATCACATACAACTTAGAGTTGTTATATCAGTAGATATCAGTGCAGCTGATGAAGGAAATACAATTTTAAATGCTCGTATCTAACTTCATTTTGGATTAATATGAACCGTAACAAGCATTTTTAGAAGTTTTATGACACTGGTAGAAAACAGATAAAGGAAATAAATAATAAACAATAACAATAAAAGGAAGGAAATTGAAAAAAAAAAAAGGAAATAAAACATCTAATAACTATTTAGGAATAACTTTTCCTTCTGCAATTGAACACAGGTGGTGCACAGTCTATATCACTTAAATTTGAAGTCCTGGCTTAAATTCACGTCACATATCAGGCTCCATTCATGGAAAGACTATATGAGTGTCACAACTGACCACAAGAGGTCAGGAACTCTGCAGCAGAAACCATTGCAATGAAAGAATGGTTAGATTTGACTTTCTATTGCAAAGGCTGAATATCCTTAATCTTAAACAAAAGATTATTTTTCTTTTTTCTTTTCTCCTCTGGAAATATGAGAGCATTTCATTTGAAATGTTTGAGAAAACACATTTCCACTTCTCTCCTGGCTCCCCTCCCCAGCCAAAATATGAGAGCCTGTGATTCCCTACCAGTCAGCACCTCATGGTGGTATTGTTCTGCAAACAACCTAAGTGTAAAAATAACGCTGCTCTGACCTGGTTGTGGCTAGCACTAAGTTCTCGGTTTTCCTACCTGGTGCGAACAGTAGGCAAGAAGATATGCAATGTAGGATGGCACCCAGTGGACAAAGCAACATGCCTGCGTTCCAGCCTGAAGCTGGGCATATTTGCTGTGCTCCTGGCCCTGGTGATGTCTTTCCCGCCCAGCTCTTAGTCCACACTCCCACTTCAGCTCTGTTGTTATCCTGCACTGTGATACTGAGTAAATAACGTTCTCTGCCTCTTGTGCATCTCCCACTTTTGGCTGCACTGCCATTAGGCGTTAAGTTCTTTGGCAAAAGGAAGGCAAGTTCCCATTCGTCTGTACAGAGAATAGCAAAACAACACCCTAAGATATAAAAAATAAACACTTGTGGTAACTACACAAATATAAAAGATCAACTAATATTTAGGTAGAAAACTAATGATAAGGATTCCCAAAGTTGTCTCAGGTTTGAATTCCACTTTTATTGGACAAGTGCTATAAAAACTGAACTAATGGAGGAGTTGAAATCTCTGAGTTACAAGTGGTTCCCATGCCGGCAGCTGCAAGGGCTAAGCAGTATCACCTAAGATGGTTCCTATCTCTAAAGCCTGAGGAGAATAGACACAAGGTAGGGCTGAGAAACACCATTTAAGTCAGTGCATCCAATTATCCTAGTAACGACATAACAAACATTTAGTCTTGAATACTTTCCAGCAATCTACAGCAAGCTAAACACTGTAATTCAGAAGTCCTAAACCATACAACACAAATGCAAAATGCCTATTTGCACAAAATAACAGGATTAAAAGAAAAAGCTGTGATTTACAGTACAAGCTGTCTGTCGGGGTGCTACACCAGGGTGCTAGCAGGCATTTCTATGCACCCTTTGTGCAGAATAGGACATCTCACTATTAAGAAATTGCTGCAGAGATTCAGATGGTCACTTTCCTATTTTTCACATGTGTCCCAAACTAATAAGTCACTAGAATGAGAGATGATGATAATAATAGTAATAGAGATTAGCTTACTACTTATCTGTTCTTAGTCCATGTGGTTTTTGCATTATTCCTTAACAATCTGCAATTGAAAAGTCAAATCCTGCTTTAGAATAATGCTAGCAGCTGCTCAGAGTTCTGGTATGTGGCAGCCCCCTTCAGCTGAGAATCGTGCCATCTATTCGAGGTGAAATGAGAAAGGAAGTAACTGAACCTCTTAGTACTTTCTTTTCAAAGCAACACCAGCTGGAATTAGCTCTGTTCCATGCAAGCTGTGTAATGAGGGCACACAATTGTGTGACCCCAAAGCAGGACTGTGAGGCACTATTACCTGAAAAATGGTATGCTTTTTCCATACAATGGAATAAAACCTACCTTATGAGGAGTAAGCAAAGATCAGAAACATCAAGTTGTTTTAAAGAAAGCAAAGAGCAGAAAATGATTATTCACTACATCTCGACTGGGGCTAAATTAATGTATTTTATCTATAACAAGCAACAGTATAGAAACTATTCCTGCAAGATGAATTACCACACCATAGCCTCAGGTTGTAGTTCTAAAATAAACACATTCGTAGCCTCCTTGATTATAGAGACATAGTTGCTAAACATAAACAAAACGTGTGCTATATTCAACAATCAATCAGGAAAAGCTGCTGCATTCATTTACCCATGAGGATAACTTCAGGTATCCAAAAATCCTAGCAGACCAGGATTTTGTAGGGAAGATCAAAATGACACAGTCAACATCGAGGTGTTATGTAACTAATGTTGCTACTTCTGTTCCTGAGCATCAGCAGGATCCCTGATGTAATTCTGATACTTACTGGCAAGAGTGGGAGACGACACTTACAAACTAGGGGTGCAGAGACCTACAAAACTGTCCACAACTGTCAGTGTCACCAAGGTGGTCACAGAAGTGACGCTGCCAAGGGATTTATGGCACAGCAATGACTAGAGGTCCAGAGCACCTTCATTTGCCCCCAAATCAATGCTACTAGCGAGAGCTCTGGCTGTCGTCTTGCAGCAGAAGACGTAAGGGCAAGAACAAACTTGCTTGCTTCATGAGTGACACTTGCTGAGCCCAGGTGAGGTGACTCTGTCCCGCAGAGATCCTAGGAAGTGCAAAGGAGTCTGAAAGAAATCCTGAGACACTTTCCAGAAGATGGCTGCAAAGATAATGAGTACACAGCAACTTGCAGCAGGTGGTAAAATGCCTGGCTAATTCCAGTAACCACCATCTGCCCTCCAGTTGTGAAGAAAAGAGCGGGTGGCTGTTGAGGTGACTCAGCTGAGCAGAAGAAAATATAGCTCCACTGAAGCTGAAATCACACTGAGTTCAGAAAGTTGAGTATGTTTTATAAGGGCCATTCCCATAATTCAGAAACACAACCTAGGAAACTTGCCTTGGCAGGTATTTTCTACTGATGAAAACAGTCCTCAACCCCTTTCCTTGGGCTTGGCTTCCCCAAGCACGGCTCTGAACTCTAGCCGCATTCCTGACATGCAGGATCTCAGCACACAAGACACAAACCTTACCTTGGCATGGCAGGGAACCAGATTTCTTGCTGCTCACCATGGCATCAAGTTAGCTTGGTCCCTGTCATAGTGTGTTGCTACACAATCGGCCTCAACTCACTGCTGTGAAAAGACTCACTGAGGCTCAGGCTCCATAGGACACTTTCTACATCATGTAAACATCAGGAAAGCGGCCAAAAAGTCCAACCATAGCTAATACACCTCTGCTGCCAGGAAACATAGCATGAATGTAAATAAAATAACAAACATTTTTTTGCCAGTACAGCAGAATTATTTGGAAAACTGGTTTAGGTTATTTCAACAAAATAGCTCTTTTATATGGTATGTTTCCAGTAGGCTATTGGTATAGCTATCCTAAACAACCTTTTAAGACTAAGCTGTATTTTCTATATGCTATGTTGCAATAGGGGACTCACAATAATCCCTCCACTTCTGTTAACTCCTTCGCAGTATCATCACCAGGAAGTAAAAATAGCTTCAGCACCTGTAGGATGTAACAAATGTGCAGGGAAAGCAATTCTGCTCTCTCCTCATCCTGCTGATCAGACCAAATGGATGTTTGTCTGAAAGGGCATTAAACTTCCTTAAGATCGTGCTGATTCTGATTATTTTCAAATGAAGATCTGTTCGAAACAGGCAAAGTTTGTCAAAGCTTCACTTTCTCTTTTACTCCCTTAGTATCTATATCGGCCAAAATAAGCAAGGTACAGCTTTAAATAACTTTTTGTTATTTTTAGAGGAAAGAACACTTAAGATAAAAATGTATCTTGCTAGTTGTGGTTCAGACAACTAGTCATAAGAGCTTCTTTAAAATTCATTCACCAACTATGCTGCTTGTTTAGGTTCTGTTCCACATCCCTGGTTAGTTGCACTTCTTTTCCCTAATCTGTTTCTGAGCAGCCACACTGTGCAGGTGAGTTTGGGTTGCAAATGTTACACAGAGGACAACACTTGCATTATATTTTAAAACTAGGTTAAAACAGGTTAATAATATTTGCATTAATTTTGTCAAAGACTTATTTATCTTCAATAGCATGTCTGTTGATATGTAAAATATAGCCATCTAGGATGAAAAAAATTCAAAGGGTCAAATTGAATCAGTTAGTTTGAACTTTCATTTAACTACAAATACAGAAAATCAGAAGGGACTCCTGTTTTCTATGAACTGTGCACTCAGATGTGTTTCAGAGGAACAAAATCTGTAATTGACATGAAAAACATCCAGTAACTGTTCATACAGAATACATAGTTTCTCACACTGGTACACATTTATTTTAGGATTTCACTGGATTTCAGAATATAAAGTCATAGCCAAAAATCATATGAAAAAAACTCACCTTGATCCGAGAATAAGGATGCAATGGTTTTAAAATGCTATAATGTAATTGCAAAATGCCACCACAAATTGGCGAGTGTTTGCTTAGACCTTCCATTGATGGAACCGAAAATAAAAGCTGGAAATATTCTAGCTGTATTGACCTTAGTACTAACAAAAGCAAAATAATCTCTCTTCCTCTTTTAAAGACATCATGGCTTGACAGACAACCTAGTTTTATAATTATTTTCAAAGCATTTAGTGTTAACCAGAGATTGAACCAGGACTCTGAGCTCAAGGACTGTTGGACACCTCTGTCATGATGCCTCTGAATGGAGGCAGTGTCTCCTTCAGATCTTGGTATCTCACATGGGTATTTAAAAAACAATTTATAAATAAAAGCCTCTTTCTTTGATGTTTCATGAGGACTTTGTGTGGAGCTGCAAGTCTTTGTGCACGAGTTTCTCCTCCTTGATCCATGAGGCATACAGGATATGCAAACACTCTGGGATCCTATCCCATCTAGAATTCTTTCAGTCATTTCACAGGGAATCCTTAATTTGCCATTATTCTGTGTAAATCTGCAGCACAACCAAGGCTGACTCTACTGACAGTCTAATGGAAGAAATATTACATTAATAAGCCTTCAGCAGGTCCTGTAAATACTGAAAAACACTCTGAGCATGTCATCTGGCAAGGACAAGCTTTCTATATTGGGTTTGGATCAAACTGCGCCACTGCAGCTTGCTGAGAGTCCCTGTTGTCTCTCATAGCAACAGGATCATTTGCTGGAAAAACAGCGTGGATTACCAGCTGGAGCTGCCTTTTTTTTTTTTTTTTTTTGTCACTTATTCATTAGACAAAATCAGATGCATTCAGCCAACTTGGAATATCACTTTGATGTGCCTGAAAACCAATTACATCCCTTATCATCAATTTGTTCATAAATCATTAGCAGTTATGAACAGGACAGAGACTCTTTTCTTGTTTACAGTAGTACTATTACTAATACAATTAGTATTATTCACTGCCATAGTGCAGAAGCTGTATTTTTCAGCAGTCTTTCTCAGGACAATCTAACACTATCAAGGCATCTTTACTTTTTCCTTCCCAGCAATTTCTGGAGCAAGGAAGATCTCATTGTACTGGCCTTGTATTCTAGCCAGCAAGCAAATCTGTTAAGTTTTCCCTGAAACCTAATTTAAGAACAGTATGTATCTAAAAGCAGCAAAAAAGAGGTAATCACAAGCATAGATATGCTTTCAGAGATGTGTCTGTGCCAGACTCATATAAAAAAGATTATTCACGAATCATTCATGCAAGCAGGAAACCTAAATAATATGTATGGAAAGAAATCTTTCCAACACAAACCTTGCCAAACAAAATATCATTTCTTGCAAGGGCACATAAGTTTTCTCAAATACAGTGACCAAGTCACCTAACAATATTTAGACATAGGTTTTAGTAGCCAGCAGACAGATCAGACAGATGGACATAGCCCATTCTATTGCACTCAATTCCTCAGCACCTTCTTTTCAAATATCATAATAGATTTACTATTGGTACCTTCATTTTCCTTTCCCACCTATAGCTCAGAGTTTTGCTCTTCATTATTTAGTAAGGGGCTAGTAAATGTCTTCCAGTAGGAAGATGAGAGGGGAGCTGGGATGTAAAGTGTCTTACTTCTAAACTCTGGATGCTTTCCCAGATAAAAGAACCATGTGAAAAACACTGAAAACGCCAGGGCTTTTTGTAATAGTGGGTGACACAGCACAGGTAATATCTAAAGCAAGATTTTATAAAAAGATCCTTTTTGGATTAGACAGGAAAAGATCCTAAAAGCTGTAAACAGCTTGAAGATATTTTATATGCAGGATATTTTATATGCAATATTTTATATTCACTCACAAGATAAGCTTTTGAACTAAAAACTATAACCGAAGAAGGCATTCAGATAAGTAGTGATATGAACCTCATAAATCCCTTAGAAACAGGTCTAATGATAACAAACATCATCATTCCTATAAGGTTAAAAACCAGTGACATTTATGACACTGATGCTCTACCAAGATCATTCTGAGATGCACTTTTGTGCAGCCTCAGGAAGGATGATCCTGCTCAGTCTGCAAGCATAGTCGGACTGTCTTATGTCTACACTAATGAAGAAGAAAGTACCTATCAATAGATATCATCCTTTGCCTCTGATTTGAGGAGATTGGTAACACTTGACAATGAAGGAATTTCTAATTTCATAGAAGATTCAAAATATATCCTTTTGATGCCATAGCAAGCAGGCTGGCTTAGAAAAATTCCTACTGATGATATACAGAGAAAAAAATGGCTTATCCTAAGGCTGCTTTCAAGTGCTAAAAGTATGGCTATATCTCGAAAAGTGATTTTATTAAAACCTCTCAGCACCCTGGAGCTGCTCTGAGAATCATGCAGGGCAACCTGCTGTTTTGCACCAGAGCCGGTCAGACACCTGATGCCGGCAGGGCTTCCCAGGTGTAAGAGAGGGGAAAACTGGCCCATGTAATAGGAAAACTAACTGTGTCATTTGTAAAGAATCTGGATTTTTCCAGAGTCATTTTACAGACTCTATAAATCTAAAACAATTTTTAAAAGACATTGGAAAAGGGCTTTATCACAAAGATGAGAAAAATATCACTTTGAGGAATTTATATTCTTAAGGAATAGCTCCTCTGAGGAAGCAGCTATTTTTTCTGTTGATTTTCAGAGCAAAACTGTATTTTGGCAGATGGCTCATTAAATTCTTGCACCATAACTATAGTAGGAGTGGGAAAAAAAATACAAATATAGGAATATAAAAATAAGTTCCATTGGCTGCTGTTGCCTGCTTTATACTGAAAAGTTTGTTTAGTTTTTATTTGTGCACCAATCAGCAGACTTAATATCCAAATCTAGTTTACAAAAGATTTCTCCTCATGCTTCCAATGCACTTAAAGTGGCAAAATTTGTGACAAGATAAATCCTTAGACAAAAGACTGAAAGAGATTCCATCTAATATTTCCTGCTAACATTTCTTTTTGTTAAAAACCTTCCAAAGGAAAGGTTCATGCTTTTGTTCTGTACAGTTTCTGCTAAAATTTGAGACCTAAGTTTGGAAATCTCAGCAACATTCTTTATTGCCATCCACTCCATGGCCTGCCCTTCCTGTTTTCCAGAAACAAAATGCTGTATTTATTTTGAAATCTGGGATATCCTGTTGGAAGGCTTTGACAAAAAGAGAAAGAACATGCTGAGCCTGGGACCTCAAGTACTCCTTCCTCTAGCCTAGGAGAAATAAAAAAAAAAAAAAAAGTAGTTATAGTCAAAAAAGGGAAATAGAACGGGAAAAAATACTTGTCATGGTCATAGGAGTACTTAAAGAATAAGTAGTACAGAAATAATTACAACTATGTAAATCATTACTTTTTGCATAGAAGTAGTTGCATATTTAGTACAAGGCCCCTTTTCAACAACACAAACTTGGACCGTAATATTTTCAAAGCATTTTCACTTAAGAGCCACATTCACAGATCAGAATCTACTGTGTTGATTTTTAACAAGAGCTGAACAGAGAGTCCCTTCTCTAAATCAGTTTTAAAGACTTGAAGATTCATTAAGTATAAATGCTTTTTTTTTCTCCAGATGGTCATCTGTTTGTATAGTTCTCCTCTACATCGGATATTTACTTTTTTGTTGTCTAAAGCTTTGAATAGTCAGAGCAATTTCTGTACCAGCCTTACACAGTAAGACAGTGAATGAAATCTCGTCAGTAAAATTGAAATTGTGAGGTTCTGCTGATGTCTTGCTAAGGGGGATCCAGTTGTCTAAACACAGGCCTCTATTTTCACCTTCCACTGTGAAGCCTCTGCTGCCAGGCTAGGAGGAAGGTCTGGTTTAGATCCTGTGTCCTATCAGCCAGTGCTGGGGAGATGTTATGGATAGCCTGAAAGATCATTTACAGCATCTAATGCTTACTAAGGTAAGGTAAATCCCTGTGTTTTGGAGCCCTGATTATCCACCTTGTGTGGTGGTCAGTTTACTCTGAGCTCCTACTAGTCTGGTCCCTCTGAAATGAATCTCAAAGCAGCTCTAAGGACCCGAGTGATTTCTTCCTACAAGAGCACAGTTGAGACTAGGCCAAATCTAGCGGCCTCCATAGCACGCAGAATCCATAGCCACAAATGCTCAATGCTGAATACACACCAATTATAAAATTGGAAGCAATCTCTACTTCCAAAGCCTGAAGTCTAAACAGGGACAAGACATAGCAGATAGGAAGGACATTCACATAGCAAAGATGGAGACAAGTTGAAGGTCATTGTCGGTGGAACAATTATCTTCACTTACTAAAGACTTCTGAGATTTCGAGCTTCTCACATTCAATAAATTAAATCAATGCATTGTAACTGTTATGGTTTCACTTTAATATCTTACTCTATGTAAGCAGTCACTGGAATCACATTAGGTTTGCAGCTTAACCATTCAAATATACTGCAGCTTAACCATTCTAGAGTATCAGAGGATGGGAAGTGAGATTGCAAGGCAGCATCTCTGATGTTAATGAAAGCGCTTTTTTATTGGATATATTAAAAAAGGACATTTAAATCAAAGAGACCAAATTACTCAGGCAGCTGAATCTTTGCACAAAGAGAAGATAATCGTTATCTATCCATCCATCCTAATGCTCTTCTGAACAAACACTTCGGGTAAAGCTCATATGGGACTAGAATAAATTCCAATCTCCATAAAGAAACAAAGAGATTTTCAATTTCCAGAACACCTCCCACACCCCAAAAATATTTTCACAATAACAGAAAACACAGATTACTTGTGAGGACAAGAGCATGAGAACACTACACTGCAATTCTTCATTACCTGAGACAATACAGATCATATTATTTATAATGTGAAAGGAACACAAATTTTGCAAGCAACTCCACTCCTCAGGGTTGTTCCACCCAGTCCATTTAAGTCATTAAGAGGCACTAAGTAGCTCCCTAGACCAGGTTCACCGTGAGGACTCGGAGTTCTGCTACAAGAAGGAAAATGACATTCTGACATATCACATGCAAATAATTCTATTCTAGCTACAACATTCTGAGAAATAAAAAATAATAAGGCCACTGGGTGATATTCACAGCTGGGTTCTGAAAAAATTTAAAGCGTAGAATAACCAAGACGTGACTCAGAGGGGGCTCGGAGAACATTTAATAGTTGTTTGTATCTGAAAAAAAAATGTAGAAAACAAAAGATACAGGAAAAAAATATAGTCAAATCCTTAGAGAGCAGACTCAAAACCCCTAGGCAGAGTTCTTGATTTTACTCTGTATTAACAGTGTGACCTTAGCCGACTCTGCAAGTCCCACTTTCCCTTAGGGAAAATGAAGCTAACATTTGAGTCACATGAGAGTTTTGATGCTTAACTTAACTTACATTTGAAAAGCTCTTCAGAAGTTCTTGGATCCAAGACAGGATACCCGCTGTATATTCAACACTTCGGAGACTACAGATAACATCCTTTACATTTCCATAAGATGTAAGTGATATTTGGACTTGCAGCACTACCTGAATGAAAGGTACTGGAAATACTACAGACGTGCATAACCTAGTTTTAATCTGCGAACATCACATGGCAGAGGGCACTGTGTTACACCATAAAGGCTAACTAGAGAACTAAACCAGCTGGGCACTTCAGTCTACCTTTGCAGCCCTAGCGCCCGTGCAGGAGTAATGCTGTTGCTACAGTAATTCTGCCTTCCCCACAGTACTTGTGTCATTTCTCCATATGACTGACAGCTAGTGAGAAGCATCTGCCATGGCAACATCAAGCACTGTTTAGTTGCACAGTATCTTTTGATCTACTGCCATGCTGGCAACAGCTCTATTATGCTGGCTACAAACCTGAGGGGTATCTCCATGTTCCTTGGCACAGGAGCTTGCCTGGCTGGTCCAGTGTTTCATTTCAGAGCCTTCTGTGGCAGGGAAGAATTGCTTCAGACAGACACAGTACCAAGAAAGAACATCCTACAAAGTCATTTAACACTGTCTCTTTAATACCCAAGCAGCATTTTCCAAAACCTAAATTTAGGTGTCACTCAACAGCCACAGAGACTGGAATAAGAGAATAAACTGATGTAATTTTCACCTTCATTTAGCATTTCTACATGTAAAGAATAGCTGTGAAATTTCTTTCATCACTGTCAAGAGCAGCCCAGTGAGCCAAATGAAGCACTGGCTCCCTCCCCACAGCTCTGCCTATAAGTGCGGGAGCCATAAGCAGGCCCAAATGAAGAACCGTGCCATTTTAGATTTTCTCATAATTTAACAGCCTTTACCTTCTGGTGATTCCCTATTTGTGCAATGCAAAGAGTTAAAGAAACAAAGAAACAAAAAAAAATCTCTTTATCTCTTTATTTTTTATTCCTTGATTATTTTTCTGTAATCCATGCCCCAGGACTGTGGTCTCTCCCCTCTCCCTCCTCAGATAGATTATTTGCTAAACAAAGGCAAAGTACAAGGACAGGACAAGTACGAAAAAACAAGAGGGTTTTTTTTCTCCCTTCCCAGTTGTGACATTGCTGCTCACCTCCCCATAACCAGAGATTCTCTGCTTCAAAACATCATATACAGAAAGCAGGAAGGAGAAAGAAGGCTTGGTATGTATGACACTGGACACTTTTGGGATACGTTCTAGTTTCTCACTGCACTGTTGACTTCCTGACACAAAAATTCTGTCTTAATTCTCAATATATGAAAGGTGGATATTAATTTTGTACCTCTTAGAAGTATTACAAGGCTAAGTATAGTTCATGGTTATGACATGATCATATGATCCACTAGTGGTAGCTGTGTAAATTGCTAGGGACTCAGGAAAGGTGCATATAGGATGTTAATGTGCAGCAAATGTGCAGATAAACATTATTAACCGTGAATCTCCATTATCAAGATGTCCTTACTCAACATAATCAGGCCAAGTCATTTATAAACAGTTCAGAGAAGTATTTATGCAGATAACTATCTAGCCTCAAACTATCTCATGCTCAGTTTAGCAGTCATATCAATGGCAGTGTAACAGATCAGATTTGAGCAAAAATACTTATCTGTCTATTAGAAGTGTAAAGATAGAAAATATTTGCAAAATCTTTTTGAATATAAAACGTGTGAAATACCATTAGTAGCTGAAACAGTGGAAGCAAGGATTGTTATGCAAAATTGATGCAAAGATGCTTTATTAAAGTATAGTCTCTTCTAAATCTTTAAATCTGAATCTAAATTCAGATCCTTCAGCAAAAACTTCAGTAAACCACACGCTAGACAATTATCGAAAATTTCCCTGACAATAAGTACCTTGAAGCATGAGGATTTATATCCTTTAACCATTGTATTTGCTATGATTCATGCAATTATCAAATCTTTTCCCAAACTTTTCAAAGTACTTTGTTCTGAAGAATATCATGCAGCAGAATTGCATATGCCATCTGTCCCTGTACAAAAAGCTAGAACCACTCCCATTAACACCTTTGGAGGAAGCAGAGAGAAGCTCACAAACATTTTTTAATAAATCACATAACCAAGATACAAATCAGATAACTGAGAGTAAAGAGTTTCCAGCTATGGGCCCTTTCCACACTAAGATACAATGAGAAGGTCCCTCGCTGGACAATAAGATGGTACCTTCCAAAAGCAGCAGACGAAGAGCTCACACAGTGCTATATTTAAACTCAGCTTTGCATCACCGTTGCAGATGTTGTACACTCTGAGCAAGAGCTGTACAGTTACAAACATACTCCCATGATGGCACTTTACAGCTTCTTCCAGGGTGACAATGGAAATTTTACTTTTAGCACCAAACATTTCCAAGTCATGAGTTTATACAGGGATTTGCGAAAAAAACTGCTAATCAGCATAAGTGAACCAAAAATATTTGATTTATTTTTAACAATCATAATGAATTTTTAACCCCGCTAATCGCAAATCTGCTGTTTTGAGTAGCTTCCCTCAAAAGAGCACAGTAAATATAGATATTTTAAAGGATCTTCCTGAGTTTACTGAATAATTTTGAACCCTAAAACAGAATGCTTAGGTAGATGTTTAACATACAAAATTAGTTGACTATATCAGCTTGACTATCAGCAAGCTGAAGGCGCTTGCTTCCATAACTGGGACTGCTGGAAGGTAAGCTCAGTCTTATCAGTGGCCTGGCTTCATTTGCTTATCACTCATGGTGAAAAACTGGGTTTCAGTGCTGTCCTCCTAAATTGTTCAACATACATTATACTACCATAAAACAAATAAAGTTAATAAATTGCCCAAAGCAAAAATAATCTTGCTGATCTGAGCTGAAAATTGAAATTCTTTACTCATTTTTCAGCATCTTTATCTCATCTGTTCTTATGTAACTAGAAATTTAGGATAATAAGCATTGATGTACTGTATTCATTCATAGTAAATGATTATGTGTACCACTGAGCCTCTATTAGTTGATCTAGCTCTTTTAGAGTAAGGCAAGCAATTTAAAACCTTTTCCAAGACCTCTTTCCATTCCCCAATAATTTTAATTTTGATTAATAAACATAATGTAATTTCACCAAGGATATTCTCCTTAGGTTTTACATATATATATTTCATTTTCAATTGAATACACCACCAGTAGAGGCTACAAAAATAGAGGCTAGAAGAATATAGGAGACGAGCTTGGTCAGCTGGCGAGGAAGAAGCACTGAGGAAATAATCTGTGATGCCCACTCATATCTTCATTAACAGTGGGGAACATATCAGCACTTCACTTTGGTTGTATCTGGTGACTTAACAACTTAAAATAAAACTTGCTGCTCAAATGATAAAATTATATTTAAGTTCCAGGGAGTAAAAATATACTTGTATTGCTTTGCTTCTGTGTGGGAGCAGGATAAGGATTAGGAAAGGGGGATAATTCCTGAGCTAATTTACCATTATGATGAACAGTAAGAGTGAGGATTTAATCAATGTTAGTATTAAAAACAGCTATGAAAACTGCCATAGGCAACAATACATTGATTCTTTCTAGCTTGGTTGATTACTAACTACAAATTTGCGTAGCAGCTAATAGGGGTACTTAATGAGACATGAAAAGCTAGCCTAGACTACGTATTAAAAGTGCCACCTAGTGGAAAAGATCACTTTAACGAGAGGTGATTTTTTGCCACTATTTTTATTCCATAACTGATTATATAGGGTATGAAATCTATGTGTAGATCAGTGAACCCCCTAAACTGAGACACTCTGTTATGTCCAGAGGTGTTTTTCCTGCTAAATGGAAAAATAGCACTAGTTTCAACAATCACACACACACACAAAAAATAACTTGATATTACTTCAGAATGAGATGTAACTCACACACAGATTTGCTAACAGCAGCTCACCTTCTAATAGCACAGACAGCACAAAGAACAGGATTTATGATTTACACCTACAGAACTGTGCTTATATTGCTCCTCAAACTATTATTTTAAATTCAAAGCATTTCATCAGATAGTGTTTAAAGGCCATGACATTATTTTGTCATATGTGAAAAATAACACAATTCTCTTCTAGACTGGACAGTTGCAAACATGAGAGCTTCCTCTCAGCAGAAGAGCCCCAACTCTACATCCACACAAACTCCCCAGAGCCAAAGCCCTGTGATGTCAGATTACATTGTGCTTAACTCGGCTGTCCTAGTTCGTACCAGGCAATCATTTCGCTGTTGATGCTTCTCTTTGAGAGAGATTGAAAACCTTCCGTTACACATCAGGTCTGTGCACAGCATATCAGCTATGGGTGAGCCTCTGTGGGCTTCTTGCCTATGGGTTAAGGTTTTCCCTCCTATTCCCGGAGGCAGCGAAGCAATTGGTTGAGGACCCACAGCACTGACACATATAAAGGGACCACCCTGAACATGGTTTCAGGTCTGGCCTTACGTGGTTCTGCAAAGCTCCCGAGCAGACCGTGTTTGCTTCTGACACTGCCTGCTGACTTACAGGTTTGGCTACATGAATTTCAGCACTTTCAATCCCACCACAGGAGTGGCATGACTCACACAGCCTGAAGAGATCCAGCATATTGCAAGTTGTTAAAAATGCAAAGCACAGAGCAACCTGAAAATAACAGTTAGAGATTTTCAAAACCAGCAATATTCTCGACATCCTTATCAGATTGTCTTTTTTGTTAGGTATCCTGCGTGTTACTGCAGTCAACAAATGTTGATTAGTTTACTTCACAAGGCATGGTATTTTATGTTACCCCTTATGCAGAGTATTCAGAGAATTTCATAAGATTTCTTAAATTGTACCATACCACATGAGGTCATTAGTGTTACTTTTCTGTTAGAAACTAATGCCTGCTCACCTGGCTAGGCCAAGGTACCTGAACACATCAGTGGTCCAGAGAAGCAGCTCCCTCAGTGTTAATTCCATCTCACCTCCCTATCCTACCTATCTGCTCAGGTAGGTCAGCTCTCTCTTTGCATGATAGAGAACTAAGAAGTCTAATCCTAGAAGTTTCTATCATCCTTATACAAGCATATGTACCTACTAGAATGCAATATACGTCACAAACACAGCTATTCCTTAAAGAAATGCTAGATTAAGATATTACAGTCCCGCTCTTCATTCTTCACTATCATCCCCATAAGGCATTTCTACAAGTGCAAAATGGGTGTTAGATACCAACATTTTGACCCATGGCATTTTACATTAGATGAGAGGCAATCTATAGGCACAAAACCCAGTACTGTTTGTTTACATCTTGAGTTGTATATAGCACCTCAGAGATCCAGCTCTCAATATCTACTACATTCTGCACCTAAGAGCAGAACAACAACAACAAAAATCACTTGTGAAGGCTAATTTTAAAAATGTTCTATGAGAGAATTCAGGTTTCAAAAGAGATATGTTATGATAATTAAATAGGATGTCAAAAATCACTGTAACAAAATGCAAACTCCAGGTCAGAACACTTCACTAACCGTATTTCTCCCTGCATCTAGCAGCATGAAAAGCAAATATGACAGATAGGAATCACATTACTGAAGGGACTCCTGGAAGGAACTTATATATGAGATCAGAATGATATAAGACCCTATTATTATCTAGGAAATTCCCTATAAAGCAGAATAGCTCAAGCACTTCAAAATCTAAACGAGGACACAGTCCCAGAAACTTTTATTAGAAGTTGCCTGCCATTCAGACACCTGACCACTAGCTGTCCCCATTGCTTCACATGAGTAGAGACTGGTCTTGCAACTGAAAGATCATTTTCAGGCAGGCATCTATCTCTTGGAAAAAAAGTGAAAGCTGCAAAAAATAAAAATGAGCTATTATAGGTTAATCTTCCCTCTACGACAACAGCACATCCTATATCTTTTGTTATTTCTAGCATTTATATAAAAAAAAGATATCTTAAAATACATTATGGATATTCAAGGTCAAATTTATCCATAATACTGTTCAATTTGGCCTCAATACTTCCAGAGTTAAACTGAACATGGATTATTGTCTGACTTAACCTTACTGCATAGGTACTTTCTCAGAGTTTTTGTTTTTTTTCTTCCAAAAAGAAGGTAGAATATACCTATAGAATATTCTATAGGTAGAAAAACCTTGTCATAAGTAGCATAACCTTGTCATAAGTAGCACAGTAGAAAACTTAAATATTTACACCTTAAAACTCTGGGATTTTGTAAATTTTCAGATGAGAAAATGAATGTGCAGGAGAATACATGACTCTCAGGGCATTGATGTGGTCAGTTTGAAACCAATATGCATCAAAAGCATCAGGATACAATTTTATCAGCTCTATGATTTTATGGTAAGACCAAAGGAAGCTCTGGAGATCTGGAATCATGCAAGAGAACAGGAATGATCAGAGGGAATTGGAGCAAATCCAGAGTTCCTGTCTAGGCTCGGCAGTATCTGACAAAAACACTTTAAGGGACATTTTTCCAAACAAAACTGTCGTGGATGCTACTTCCTAACCTCAAACTATAGAAACCATTCAAATTATAAATTGGAAAATGTATCTCTGAGAAGCCATAAAGATAACCTGTTGGCTTAGAAAATGTTTTTTTCTTTGACTCCAGAATCCAAAATAATTCCTCATTTTCCTTTATCTTCTGGCTTCTCAGCAGAGGCCTAGAACTAAAGTTTCTAGACTCTACCCAGAGTAATATAATGACATTCAGAATTGTCAGTGTAGGATTACAAGAAAATACTACAAAATGCTAGTTACGAATGTCACCAAATTGGAAAGGAAGAGTTCATAATTCACAATACATATAAATTCACAATACAAATGTCTATATATCTTTTCACAGAGAGTAGAACTCTCAGAAAAACATAAACCCAATAAGGACATGGAGAAAAAGCAGGCATAAACAAAGGCAGGCATCTGTCTAGACACAATCTGCATTTTGTTTCTGATAAAAGTTTCTGGGGCAGATCTGGAGCAGCAAAAGGCTGCAAACAGAATCCCAGCTTATGAAATGGAATAATTATTTCCACATTACAGAAAATAATCAATGTAGTTTCAAGAAAATGTACAAGTCAATAGACTTTATTCAACCAAAAAAGTAGCTCCAAATAATCTACACATACAAACACCTAACAGATATAATAAACTGAGAAGAAACTTTTTTTTTCCTCCAGAAGAGGTTTTGACTGAAGAATTGCATGTTTAGGGAGGACAAGGTATATAGGCAGACTTATCTCCCCAATAGGGCATGTGCTACTAGCAGATATTCTCTCTATAAAGTACGAAAAGCAGCTGACATCAAAATCTGTGAAAATGTTCATTTTAAACCAACTCTCTCAGCATTGGATTTTTTAATCTGCTCACACCAATTAAACAACAACCTATCTGATAGGTCGGGTTTGAGTAATATGAGTTTAAAAAATGGAACAGACTGTAAAACACAACTTGCTGAAATAAGACCAACTTAAGGTATTTAGGAATCTACTTAATGCTCACAACATGCGGCCAAAGCAGTAAAGCACTGTCATTTTAACAAGCATTTATTGTAAAGTACTTATTTCAGGTAGTATGGAACATGATTGTCTGTATAAAATAGTAGGTATAAATTAGTTGAAAGGGCCAAAAGACACTTGTATGTCATAATTAACACTATTCTAATAGAAATGAATAATATCACCTCAGTATAATATCCTCCTTCACTAGCTTATAAACCAAATTATACCATTATGGAATAATGCTCCAAAATCTTTCTCATAATAATGTTGCAATAAGATACAGAATTTTTGCACTGCTGTAGTCTGATATATCAGACATTGCTGAACAAGCACACATCAAGAGCCCAACTAGGCAGCGGTCCCCAGCTCTTCTGCAGAGTCATTGGTATGACTGCATGTGGGAGAGGTAGGTACATCAATGCTTAAAAGAACAAGTATTCAACAGGCTTGAAGGAGAGGGAAAGAAACCAAAACCTAGTCACCACAAACATTTGTAAAAAATCTTTCTGTCATTATTTCATTAGTGTTTCAACTTGACAGCTACTAACAACCACATTCCTCACTGGTTCCATGCATTTCTAAATGACTGAAAAGAGGGAGTAAGTGCTAGAAAAAAAGACAAAGTTTAACTAGGTTGTGCTGAGAACCGAAATGCCATTGCATTGAGTCACAAGAGGTCTAGGGACAAAAAAATGGAGAGATGAATGATTTATGTCGCTAACACAGAAGATTAAAGGCTGTTCAGACACAAGGCACAGATCTCCACAGTCTCTACCCACAGCAGTACTTGTTCATATTGACTGGCCAGCTGTCCCACATGTGTAAATTGCGACTGAATAAGCTCACATGCGTAAACACAATAAACTACTTCCCCCACCCGTGATTTTTAAAATACCTTTCAACAGTTACATCCGCAAAATATCATCTTCCAAATACTCAAAAAGAAAACAGCAAAAAAGTCTAAGTTTTGCCACAATGCACAGTAGGAAAATCTGAACAATACTCACAGAAGCCTTCGACTTATCCATCTAGCCCTTTTTAGAATCAAAAAAAGATTCCCACAACAGTCACAAACCACTCTGTGAATATGGTCCAGAGACTTTTCCCTCAGGAAAGGAAAAAACAGCTTTGTCAGGTGTGTGAAGTGATTCTCCCCTCCTCAGAACTGGGAGAAGGAACCTGTAACTTTGTATGGTGTTAAAGTGCAAAAGACCCTAAAAGAAAAGTACACCTCAGAACAAAGAAAAAACTCATTATACTTTGCACCTGTTTAACAAAAATATCCTTTTAATCAGCTGGTTCATTAATAAAGGTGCAATTAAGTATCACATCATTAAAGGAACAGGAATGAAAACATAGCAAATTCTCATTAAGAGACAATGCCAAGGTTTCTAGCCCATTAAAAAAAATCAACATTTTCACTCCTTGCTCCTGGTTATAAATAATCTCACAGGAATTTATTATTAATTAATGCAGGATTTCTCCTGAAATATAGGAAGCTGTTTTTATGCTAAGAGCCTGTAATTTTTTTCCCTATTTACAAGCAGTAGTGCTACTTATTGTGAAGATTCACAGCAATGGGAACAGAAACATCTTTAGGGAAACCCACCACTCATTTCAATATCACAAACCAGATATAGGCATGGGGAGAGTGACAAATTTTGCATTCTCTCAATAACAGATTCTCTTTCTGTTAACATTGTAAGCTAGAATGGAGAAACTTCAATCAGGGTGGCAAGCAGCCAGCTCATGAATAGGCTTGCTAACATCAACAAGACTATGCGTATGAACAAATGCTCAAAATGACTATGAGACTTCTTGTGTACCCTTTGTAATGTTAAAATCAATAGGGTTACTGTGGTTGGTAAATGCTCTCCCACATGGGCTAAGGACTAAAGTCAAGAGAAATGCTCATGTGAGTGTGTAAGGACTGAACTAGCCCTTTGATTTCAGTTAAAAATGCAATTATATAGCATATTGTAACAAAAGACTACCGGACTAGCAAATAACAGGCTTTAATTTACTATAACCTAAAGAAGTCAGAGTCTGCCAAATACTGCACCAGTAAAGTATTACTTGTACTGCCTGCACAGTCATCAGTTAATAATGCATGCAGTGCAGTGAAGACCCTGAGATTTCAAACTACATCTAAAGAGTATAGAACCAGGGGGGTAATACATAAAGGGTCTGTGAGAAAGGAAGCACTGGAACTAGCAGCAAGGTGGGGTTGCCTGCATGGTCAGCCCTTCATTTGAATGCAAATGTAATTTTGGGGCAGGCAGTTATCTGTGACATCAGGCAGGACCTTAGTAAACTGTTACCACCAGCACCTGGTAACACCATTGTTAATCATGTGTAGTAAAGGGACATCAGGGCTGGCGTGAGTCATTTATAGAGCCAGCCAGGGCTAGAAAAGAGAGAGAAAGAAAGAGGAGGGGAAGAGAGATCAAACAAACACTGTGAGGAGCAGGATGTCCCAGCAAGACAAAGCCAGGCTGTGAGCATCATGTATGTGAGTTACCTTTTGGATAAGGAAACCAGCATGTATCCAGGATCTGCAAGGTGCAGCAGCAGCAACCTGCCCGTGCAAAACTTTGTGTCTACTCCATCCTATCCAGATTACATGGGATATCATCATGTGCCAGCTCTGGACAACCATGGCCAGCCTGCAGGGCCCTGGGCACCTCACTACGGCCCGCAGAGGGACGACTGGACCACCTATGGCCAGGGACCCTCCAGCACCACAGCTGCTGCACAGATCAACGGCTCCTCTCCTGGGCAGGTCTCCTACAGCTCGGCTGATTACAGCTCCCTGCATCCTGCTGCAGCTGGGGGGTTACCTCCCGCAGATGCATCTAATGGCCAGCAAATCTCTCCCACCAGCCAAAGGCACAGCTCTTACGAATGGATGCGGAAAACGGTGCAATCCACTTCCACAGGTATGAGAGCACTGAGTTCTATGCTGAGAAGAGGTTTTATTTTGGCCAAGTTTCCTGTTTACAGGAAACATCTTTAAAAAAAAAATCCTAGCTGCTTGAAGGATTCTTTTGCTAGCACTTAAATATCAATTCTATTATTGGAGTGTATCTTTGATTAGATGGTTTTCTGTATCTCTTGCTTGAATTTTTATGGTGGGGCAGATGAAAAAGATGTGACATTTGTTCAACAGCAAAGTGCCTTCAATCAAGATAATATGTTAAAAAAAATTGTGAACTTCAAGTAATTGCTTTTAAAAGAAGCCCTATAGATTTGAATGAAGACACATATCTGTGGACAGCAATCATGATGAAAGCTTCATATTTCCCCAATACTTTATGTTCCTGATATTTCAGAGCAGACATGAAGAACTCAAGTAAATGTGAAGGGTTGGACATAAGGTTATGTGTTAGAAGTAACCTTTCCAAACCTCCTTATTCAGAACATTCAAATGAAATGAGATGGGTAATATTAAACAATGAGTCAAATTAAAGCAAGAATAAGGAAAGGCTTCACTTTGTAGTGCTAGCTTTTGGAATATGCAGGAACAAAAAGATCCATCCTAATACAGCCAGTTAATACCTTGACAGGTCAATCTCCATTGCACAAGAATGCATGAGTGCAAAATGATGCTTCAACTGCTTTTAAAAAATAAGTCATGATGCTTCAGGCAAAGACTCCTTTTGATTGTAGAAAGGAATAGTAACAGTAAAAAGTACAACTGCTAAACACCCCCAAACCAACTGTCTGTACCTTAGATTAGATTGCAGGAGGAGAAAAAAAAAAAAAGACTGGAACAAAACAGGTGAGCACGACAGGAGAAAAAGGAGGAAATTGCCTGAAAAGAGTTAAGGCACAATCTGCTATAAAGGTATTTGATCCTCTGATGGGCTGTGCAGTTCTGACATGCACTGAAATCAGTAGGAATTAGGGATGCTCGGGATATCCTCCAAAGTGACGGTCAGAGTACTTCGGTATCATATTTTTAGGAAGCTTCCTTTCCTTTCAGTTCTTCCTGCCAACTCTGTTCTACACATCCCTATAAATAATGATTTTTAAAGCAAGTTCTGACTCAGTCTCTGATGGAAAGATAGCTATTTAAAACATGTTCTAGAAAAAATAAAATTAACCAGATATATAAATTGTCTTTGTTAAAATAGTGTATCTAATCTGTATGTAGTCCCAGAAGTCATTACTTTTGTGACTACAACTTTACGGATAGTCCACAGAAACAAATACAACAATCCCCACTATAAGCTGTTACTCTGGGAGAAAAGAATTTTTCCAAATACAAGAAATAGATTTTTATTTCTTTAAATCACATTGTTCTTCACTGCATGCTACTCAAGAAAAAGCAAGGCCTGATCTTGCAAAAATTTATGACATAATTTTGTGCACTCCTTATGAGGGCAATGAAATTGCTCACAAACCATATGATTTACCATATAATTTTGGATGAAAGAAACTTAGGCAAAAATGCAATTAGTCTCCTCTTTTCTTTTCTTACCTGCCTCTTGTTCCTGTGGATTTAAAATGCAGCCTCTTTGCATGAAAGATTTGATCTGCTGACCTTCTTGTGCTGCCCTTTCTAATAAGGGAGGGTAGTGTGCAATATATAAAAGGCAATATGGATCTAACTGCTTTGTAGCAGCCCATATCCCAAGCCCATATCCCAAGCCAGTGAATGCCCAGAGCATTCACTGGCTGTGCTGGGAGACTGGGTCAGCAAGATACTGAGTACCTTCAACTCAACAGGAATTGGAAAGATCAGCATGTCCTAAAACCGTGTCCCCTCAAGTGCCCACAGGCCAGCATAAGGTCCCCTGAAATTAGTGGGAGCCTACCCATTCTTTTTTTTTTTTTTTTTTTTTTTTTTTTTTTCCAGTGCCAGGAATGCTCAGTTCCAATAAATTTGCTTCACTGGAGTCAGTTTCTTTTTCCTCGCTCCCTGCTCTTCCCCTGTTTAAAAGCATAAACACTTTTGTTTTTCGCCCATTTCCCCTCCCCCAAAATCAAAATGAATACTAACAGCAACTAACACTAATGGGTCAGAAGTAGCTAAGCAGTTAAAGGAGTTTAGATTTGCCAGTAACTTTAAACATGACTGGACAGGTTGCAAGCACAGAGGTTGTTTGCTGAATCACAGTCAAAATGCAGATATCTGTTAGACCGAATCTACTGCTCTTTACATTCTTAAAGTTGAATATGTAATATGTTGAATATGTAATATGTTAAATATTTTGAGTATGACCCTTCTGTCATTTTGAAAAATCATTAGCAAATTCAGTAGAGGTTTTGTATAAACAAAAGCTGATGAATGCACCTATTATTCATTAACGATTCTTATTGCCTGTGAAATAGATATGAACTACTATTCTTATTTGAAAGGTGGAAAAAAATGAGGCTCAGACTCACCCAGAGCAACTCTATCAAAACAGAAATTAGACAAATGAGTTTGATTATTTTCTCACTAATTGGTGCAAAATTCTAGTGAGTAATAAGAATATTATTTCACCATAGAAACACAAACTATTAAAGCAAGTAATTTTTTGTATTATGATCTTATAAGTTGAAAGGAAATGTGCCAGGAATCATATCCCTTTAAAATCTAGAGAGATTCTTTCCATAGTAGTCTGACTCGTGAGTAACAAGGCAGGAGCAGAATCAAGGACATTTGCACCTCCGGAGATTCATGGCTAGCTTCTCTTATTATTTGCTTCCTGGCCTCATGACCTGGCAGACGACAAACAAAACAATTAACATTGAGTTTTCTACCACTGTGTCATACCCTAGAGATCTTTCTGTATTCTTTTACTCATTCAGTTTATCTGGAACAACAAAAGTAATTACTTCTATTTGGTCTTATATTGTGTAACTCCAAAAACAACAAATATAAGACCATATGTTCAGCTGATGTTATGTGATGTTCATTAAATCATGCTACTTGAACCCTCTGAAAGATGTGAGCATTTATTCTGAGACCATCATGCTGGTCGGTCTAGTGGTGCTGGAACGCATGGCCCACAGCAAAGATCTCATGAGACTATCATCCAGCACTGCCTGGTCAGAGGATGTCTGGCTCCATGTTTCTCTAGCACCTTTGGGAACTGGCAAGATTGATCCTAAAAGCAGAATAAGCTGTCTGTCCACTGCATTCTTGAGGGTGTTCAAGAGACAGGAGAAAATACATGCATTTTGACTCAGAACACTTCAAGGAGAAGGCCCTAACTATCTAGTATTTTCACCCAAGAAAACAAGTTAAAAAAGGCCTTAATATCGCTACTGTTTTCCCTCTCACCTTCTAAATTGCCAGTTTGAAAGGAGAAGCAAAGGCAGGGAAACAAACAGTTATAACAAAAAACAGAACAAAGCCATGAGTATGAGAGATTTGAGTTGGCTCAAATGCTACACAGACGTGTGCACATCAATATCATGATGATCAAATTCTCTGATGAAAAGCAGAAGAAATCCATCCTAGAGCAAGACATAAGGCTTCTCTGCTTGGTTTCATTATTTTTGTAGAGATACATGAATATTTTCACAAGGGAATATACTTTTTTTGCCTCTGTGATAAATCAACAAAAACTGATGTAAAACCATGTCTAACAAAATATGTTCTAATAGTTAATTTCCAGGCAGTTTCAGCACCAATGAAAATTTACTCACAAAACTTAAAAAACGCCCTAAGATCTGCACTTATGTTACTGTAAAATAGGAAGGGCAGGAATTTTGAAACAGAGAGAAGCTAATTATAAGCAGACACACACATTTCCTGTACATACAAAGACTTTTTTCTGATTATGACAGGTGCTGATGGCATCATTGCTAATGTAGGATAACCAATGGAAATGTAGAGCATCTAGTCTTTGCAGAAGAAAGATGTTATATTCCCTCAATTCTAAGGAAGGGAAACAAGCCCCTGAACTAACCATACCCATAACATGCCTGCAGAACATATAACACTTGAAATTTTTGCAGCTAATCACCTGTGCCTAGCAATACCTCACTGGCAATGGAACTTCCCCTGATCTTGTCACTTATAGACCTGCCAACATTTTCTGTGCTTGTGTCCTTCTGCCAAATAAAATCCACACAGTGGGGCTGCCCAGTCATTGCTGAGAAGTGATAAAAGAAGACTCTGCTCTGGATTCAGTTACTTCTGTATGAGGAAGATTAATAAAACACACTAGAACAGTTTACACTAACAAAATGAAGAACAGAATTTGGCCAATAAGCTTTATTACAGCATAGTAGAAGATACTCATAACAGATGGAAAACATAGCAGTGTTTCAAAGTACTGTTCAGTAACAGAAGTGCGTAAAATACAGGGAGACTTCTGCAAGTTGCCTGACAGATTTTGATTCTGTTTCTCTTCTTTTTAGCATAAGTCATTTCAATATAACAAATAAAACAAGAACAAATGAGTAAGGCCCACTAGAAAAATAAACACAGAATTTCATCATGTTTCACAAACCTTTATACATCCAGTTCTGCAATGATGAATAATCCTGCCCATCTCATAAGAATTCTGGCAGGAATGAGGCATTTTATAGAGGATGGGCCCATATAACATTTTCTAACACAACGACAAGGATTTTTAAAAAGTTAACTTCTGCAGAATGTCCTGTGCAGCACAATGTCCTGGTTCCAAACTCGTTTTAAAATACCTTTTTTTTTTTTTTTTTTTTCACAATTCCAGTTAGGTCAGTAAAATCAACCTAAAGTGGATTTGGCCTTTTCTAACTGATAAAATAAGTGCATAAATATTTAGAGATAGGCCTGACACAAAACCCTGCATCCTGATCTCTGAAGGTTTTATCATAAGCTGAAAACCTGTCTCTAATCTCTCCCTTCATAGTGAGCTACCACAAAGATGCCCATCTGAACAGAGCCTATCTCCAGGCCAGAAAAACATTTCACATTTCTAACTTAAGTTGCATTCCAGGCATCAGGTACTGATGTTAACTCCCTCTGAAGCAATATTAACCTCTGTCATTGAGATCACGATGCTCTGCAAATAACCTGACACTATTCTGTGCTCTGATATCTTCTAAGTTAGGTAGCTGCTGGATTTTTATGAATGATGCTGATTTACAGAAGACAAGGGCATTCCTGCACAGTTAAGAGAGGAGGTACTGAGAAAGGGGCCAGGGCCAGTTCTAATGCTAATTTATTTTGCTTTGTAAACTAGTTGTGAGGTCTGATGGTGTTTTTTTTTTCCTTTCCTGGGCTACATTGTCCTGGGTTTTGAGGCCTATCTGTCATATTGAGGCAACAGACCCTTTTAACACTTCTCTTTGCTTTGATATGCAATCTTGTCTCTTCCTTCTCCCTCTTTTCTTCAGGAGTTATATTGCCGGAAAGGGTGATGATTTTCACAGCAAATAAAGAGGCCTTCCCCGCACTTTATTGTCTTCAGAAGAAACGCTCTGTGAATTTTATGGCCAATAGGAAAGCTCTTCCCTTCCCCCCAACTCAAAACTTGGCCAGTCACAAAAATTGCTAGAGTGAGTATCACAGAATCAGATTGTGATTTCAGGATTTTGTGTCACTCTAGAAGCGCTCTCGAACAGTCATTATTTGTGAATAAGTTTTTGACAAAACTCACTGTACTTAAATAGTTCAGCAGAGACAGGGAATGCAATCTCCCCAATGCCACCCCAAAGGCAGTCATACTACAAAGGTAGCTGCTTCAAAGCAGCTGCTTTAACTACTGATAACCTCCCCAGCCACTTGCAATTCCCTAGCATAATTTATTGGAACTTTTTTATCCTGAACAAACTGATACTATGTTGCAATAAAAATGATACTATTTTGCTGATTAAAATTATAAACCTTACTCTTCACTAAAAGATTAAGATCGTAGAAAGTTAGATGTTAATTTCACTCATCTATCTATATGGGTAAAATAAATGGTATTTCACTATTGGATTGGATTAAAAAAATAACTTTCAGCTTTGCATGATTACATTCATTAGTTTCTAAAGAAGTTTGAGAAATTAAGAAGATCCTTCTGCTACCTCTGAGGTTAATTCATAAATCCTACCTCAAGTTTAACTCAGGTAAAATTTCTGCTTGAAATAAAATGCACTGCTGCAAGCAATCGCAATATAAAATATGCAAGATTTGGCAAGAAATACAGAGAGGGTCAATTCCATGGAACAAGCATAATTAGAGGCTAAAGTATCAGACTGCTTACAGACCAGTTTTGTTACTACTGTTCATTTAACTTTGGAAAATATATGAAAAATGTACTTTGCCTTTGAGAGGAAATGTTATATTCAATGTAATTCCAACCTAGCAACCAACAAAGTCTCTAGGAAGTCTCTCCCTGACAGATAAGGGCATAGGCCTAACACAGTAAAACATGACATTGTAAGGACAAAAATATCCTCCTGGAAGGCCCTGGCCCATCTCAGCTCTCCCTCTCTGCTGTTTCACATTACTTTCAAAGAATCAGATCATTAAAGATCATATTTGCCTAGTAGTTCATAGAGATTTTCACTCAGACTATTTTTTACTTTTAGGAAAGATGTATTCTCTTTTTTCCTATAAAAGAAGCAAAAGCTTCCAATGACCTTCAAAAAGAACCAGAAATTAATAAAAACAGAAAATAAACTACTTATATGAAACTAAAGGATTTTGTAAGAGAAAAAGTTCTGTTTTCCAAATACATATCAATTCTTCTTCAGTTTAAAGAGTAAAGAAAAATATTTGTCTTCTGATAATAAACATTTTTCACTTAAAATCAGAAGTATGAAGGTGTATCTTGACATTTACCACCTTGTTTTGGCAACAGAAGACCATCTGATATTTGTCTATGGCTTCTGAATGAGAATAGAGTTGGAGATAGGATCACCTTGTTGCTCTTTGTGTGAGTACATCTTAACAATATAAAGGACAGCTATGGAAACATTGTAGGTGCTTTGTCCCATAGAATGACCCCAAATTCACATTTAAAGAGAGAAAAAACTAACCAAAACAGAGGCTAGAAAGATTAAAAGTTAAAAAATATACAGCAAGGCATTAAAGCACCACAGGTGACTATATCTTAAACAAACAATTTACCCTCCTAAAGAAAGAAAACACATGTCTTGATATTTATGCGGGCCGAATTAAATCACCACTGTTCTCCAGGAACTCTCAAATTCTATAATATTATAGAATTAGCATCACTTTTCATTTGATTATCAGGGTAAACGTAATTGGGCTAATTTTGCTTTCAATACAGTTTCACAGTGGTAGAAATGCTACTGAAAGAAAAAATAGTCTCAGGCACCTACCATGGTAAGGCACAGCATGGCAGAACACTCACAGGGAACTTATCCGATTCAAGTGGAAATATTTTTGGCTACAGCGAATAAGCAGAAACACCAACAAAGGCAATCAATTTGAACTTGCTCCACCTGTTCTTCCAGTTGAAATACTCCTGTAAATAAGCTGAAGAGAAAATGCCCACCTCACTATAAATTCACTATTAAAGCAGAGTACTTTCCCAAGGTGGAGCAACACGTTGCTGAAGGAGAAAATTCTGATTTAGACCATGTAGATACAAACCTAGGACAAGTCCGAGAGACAGCCTGTCTCATTAGGGGTCCAGTTACTGTCCACAACCAGAGGCACAACAATACTTGCTTACAGAATTGCAGTGTCCAGAACTTCCAGTGCTAAACAGGTCTGCACCTGGATCTTCCCAAAGAGTATAAAAAGGATCAGTGCCCTAAGGTCTTTATTATGTAAATATTATCATGCTGAGCCAAAAATTCTTACAATTATCACAGCACTGATGGCTAAATAAAATGAAAGACAAAAAGTGATATGGCTCTGAAGTTATTACTGTGTGATGTAGACATTTATATAGCAAGCGTGAAGTAATGTTATCTTGAACTACGTTCAGTTATTAAAACAAGGAACTAAATCCTACATCTCCCTTCACAGATGGAGGGAAAAAGTCTATGAAACCTGGGAGGGAAAAAGTCTATGAAAAGTCCTGAATTAAGGTATAAACTACTTCAAGATTCTGCTAATCTTTAGACCAAATCTTTATCCACTATTAAAAGTTCCAAAGCAAGAGGTCTGAAAGGAGGGGCTGCAGAAGAGTCAGGCCTTTGAAACCTTCATCTCAACTGGCAGCCTAAAAATCTGTCAGTGCTCTTCTTTCAAAATTAATTACTTTTATTAAGCGTGCAAGCCTTACCAGTTTGAGGAACCCCTTTTTTGAAAAATTATGCAGTCACACAACCTTTCCAGAGGGTACACTGCACAAAGCTATGCAAAGTCTGCAGTGACTGTTAAAGGTAGCAAGCCCCAATATGTCTCAAGTTTTATGCATGATCTGAGAGAACTTTACAAGGGGCTAATAATTAATTATACTATCAGAGTGACCACCAAGGACCCAAAGAATCACTAACTAGTACCACTATATGGATGGTACTGTGAAACATTACCAAATAAAAACACATTCCCAGTCCCAGACAATTTACACTCTAAATGTATATGTATATATAAAAAAAATCCAGATGAGTACAGATAACAATGAAGCATAAGCAAAAGAAAAAGGCACTATTGATGAGCCTGAACATCAGTGATTTAAGCTTTCCAAAATGTGGCAAGTCTTTAGGGAAGGGCTGAAGTGCCATGGTTTCTTGATCCCTGATACTTGGATTGCCTGATATGAAGAAAAGAGGAAAGGCAGGTGACAAAGGGAACATCAGCAGCCTGTCCCATTCTCATCTAAAAGGCAAGAAAGTCTGTTCTGAGAAATTAGCCACTACTGAGTCCTTATAATTTCAGCCGCTCGAATCTGTCTTCATTGTTCATATCATTTGTCATTACCTTTTAGCAACCTGAAGTGCTGCTGAGCTCTGCCTGGTTCAATCTGCTGTACCAACCCTGTGATGAGGTAGCAACGGTGCTTGCAGAGAACAGATGCTGCAGTTCTAGTATTGTTCACTCTCCTAGCTAAACCTTACTGCTTTCTTTTTCCCCATTTTGCTATTGTCATCTTAAAATTTGTTACTCTTCCTTTGGGCTAGCTAAAAAGTCATGGATAGATCGTGTCAGACTTGACCTCCAAACTGAAATGACAATAATATTATGTGAATTTTTTAGAACAAGAAATGAGGAACTTTGGAAGCTCTCAATATTTTCTATGCAGTAAAATACACTTCACAACTTTCTTTGGAAACAGATAACATGATATAAGCTTTAGAGATGGAAAAGCTGAGCAATTTAACACTATGCAGCATTTGAGCTGGGAGCACAACTCAGGTTTCCTGGTTCCTGATTCTTAACCAGACCACCTTTGATTTCCGTAATGATAACACAAGGGTTATAATCTAAGCACCAATTTGTTATCTATTTACTAAAGAGTAAAACCAAAATCTGATGGTCTAAATTCCTGCATTGTAAATCAAGATCGAGTCCACAGCAGTCAAGCGAGTTGCCCTGGGTAAGTGCATTGAGAATCAGGCCTAAAACTCCTACAGACTTATTTTCAAATGTAAGTCAGATATTTTGTGTTACTGAATTTTAAAAATTCTAGCTTGAAGCTATGTGTTCTTTTCTCAAAACAGGTAAAACAAGAACAAGAGAGAAGTACCGGGTGGTTTACACAGATCATCAGAGATTAGAATTAGAGAAGGAATTTCATTACAACAGATACATTACAATCAGGAGGAAGTCTGAACTTGCTGCAAACCTAAGACTTTCTGAGAGACAGGTAGAGTATGGCTCACCCACTCAGGGTTTCCTTTGAATTTATTATTGCTGCAGAGGACATAATAGCACTGGTTAACAACACAGAAATGCTAATACCTCCAGTAAGTGAACACTGTGACTGGATTCTCCTCGCAGTGCAAGAACTCAAAGCTGAAGGGCTTGATGGCTGCTTTTGTCCTTCTTGCTAAATAGTATTAATTCAACTCCCATAACATAGCAGTGAGCTGCACACCTGCAGATAAAAAAGCAAAGAGGAATCTTAAGTACAGGTCTGTTCTTAAAAACAGGAGTTCATAAATTCCCCCAAAATACTTTTGGAGCTCTCTCTCCTTTACTGGGGTAGTGATAGCAGAGAGAAATTTTTGCAAAAATTGCTAGGCAGAATTCATGGTTTTGCTGAAGTCAACGGGAACTCTAGAACTAGTTTCACAGTTGATTATTATTTCAACAAGGCTGGTCTCAGCAAAGGTGCAGCCAGTGAATGAATTCAAGTCCATTCTGGACACCAAAGGTATTAATTTCTTTGATTGTGTTCTAGCTTTTGTTAAAGATTTCCTACACATTTGATACTTTTTTCTCCCTCTTGTTTCCCTTCACCCTCCACATGTTCCCTCCACATGTTTTCCTGTTACTTAAATCAAGACCACTATCTTCCCTAGCCAAGAGATAAATGCAAACTGGTCCGGATCCAGTCAGTATCACATTCCTCAATATGTAATCCTAAGGCATGAATATGGTTACTGCTGTATGCAAAGACTCTACTACATCATCCCAAAGGAAAATTGTTTAGATGGCCCCTGGCTCTAAAGCACTTCCCTGATCAGCTGGCTCATGCACACAACTAAGATGTGCCAAGCCAGATCTCTCACAGTCTCACAACATGGACTGAGCATGTGCTCTTTTCTGGTTTACTTGAAAGTTTAACACAGTACACTGAAATAGGCAGTTAAATATAAAATTAGAAGTGCTATTGAAAGATATCCATTAACAGATTTCAGGGAATACTACACTCATTAGTTTTCTATTTGCAAATTTTACACTATCACAGCACTATACTTCAGTAAATTGCTATTCAAAATCTCTCATTGAAGATTATACCTGATTCACCATTGTTTGTGGAATCTAATGAGCAGGGAAAATCTAAAATATACCTAGACATAGGTATATGTATGTCTGTATGTAGGTACACCCAACCTGCACATGTTGAAAGAGCTTACAGAAAAGGAGAAGCAAAAAGACATTTTCAAACATTTCTCAATTTGCAGCTCAGTGCAAGCATTTAATTATAGAAAATTCAGATTATTTCAATTGGGCATAAAAATCATATTATTTGTATTTTCCCTAAGAAATTCTTAATAACTTGACTTCAATACGCTAAATTTAAAATTAAGATCTTGTTCCTGTAAATGAACAGTATTTACTAGAATCTTCCTAGTTCACTGATAATTCCTGAAAATGCTTTTGATAGCATACTTAAAGCGGTGATGCAAAAAAAGGGCACAATACTTTTTTTTACATTTATCACAGGAATCACAGCAACATTTCTTGTAATGTTTTCTCTGCTCCATCATCAATATGTGCTATAAACATTATTAACTCCAGAGCACAAAGCCTAAACTCCACTGAAGTCTCTCTTGAAAGTATAAGATTAAGAGGGAATTATATAACCCATGAATATAAAACCTCAGTTGACTGACCATACAGTATCCTGGCCCGAGATGTACTGTGTTCTGCCTAGAGCTTGAAATGTCTTTCTGGGAAAACTTTTCTACCGGCTATGCCAAGACCCTAACCAGGGCACTGAAGGGAAATCTCAATGAGGACAAAAAGACAAAGAACAATTGTTTAGACAAGGAAGGAAGGACATAACATCTAATCAAGAATAGAGAGGTAAAATGAAGGACTGTTGATAAAGGAAGACAAGAATAAAGGAGACGGTGAGGACAAGAAAGAAGATTAGACTTGGAGGAGAAAGCTACTTGCAAGACAACCCAACCATTGAAAAAGCACTGAAAGAAAAGAGACAATCAAGTGAAAAGAAACACAGTAAATGAGACATTGTGTTTTAGGCTGTTTCCTCTTATCACGATTTTTGGCGAACATATTGGTGATGCTAGATTAGCTGAGGACAATTAGGTTGCTGCAGGTTTAATGCTACTGCTTTAACGGAATAGCATTTGCCCCTGAAATGATATTCCATCAACTATAGCAACAAAAGGAACGGCCATACGTTCAAGGTGAGAGTGTAGGACTTAAGAAACCTGGGCTCACATTTCCATAAGCTTTGGTTGTATCTAAATTCTTCAATTGTAAATTGGAAATAATGCCTCAATGATAAATACACTGATACTATCCTACAAACTCTTTAAGATACTTTGTGGCAACACTGTGGGTTAACTACCATGTTTCTTTCAAAACAACATAATGTCCACAGATAATATCACTTGTAATTGTTTATTTTCTGATCATCATGCTCTTTTTCTTTCCTACTCAACAAATCACTTTCTCAGTAAATGATGGATTTTTTTATTTGGGTTATACAAAATAGTGATAAAAATGCTTGCTTTGTCATCTGGATATCAAAGAGAAAGCAACAAAATAGGTCTGAATGTGATAGCTTGACTCATTACACAGACAAGATATAATATAGAGTTACTTTCCAAGGATAAACAAGGACAAAGCTGGAATTCACAAGTTTAAATCCGACACTGTGGATTCATGTCCAAAGGCATTTCACCCGCCACATGCAGGTGAACATTTATTGTTTCGTGCCTGATAAAATTTGGTTTAATTCTGCTGTACTTTCAACAGAACATTGCGCATCAACTCCAGCTCATATCCTAGCTTGTTCCATCTAACTCAAAACCTGTACTCCTCCATAGTTGCTCCATTTCTCCCCAAAGATTATTGCATTTCTGTGATGGAGCAATGACATATACGGTATATAGCAGTGGACTGTGAGAAGCACAATCAGCAGCAGATTCTTATTCCATCTATAAATGAAAAAAAAAAAAAAGAAAGAAAAGGCTGTTAAGACACTGCTTCCATAATTCTTTCAAGTCCTCTGTGCACCAGCAGCAACACACATGCACAAGCCAGGATGGGGTGTGTTGACAGATAGTGCAGTTCTGCTTGGAACTGTAGTCCCCTTATTCTCTAGTTTGCACTTTGGACCAAACCAGTTAACACACAGCCTTTGAAACAGGAAAGCTTTTCTTCCTCAGTCCATTGCCAAACAATAGGTTTAGACTTACTCTGACCTAAAGTATCCTGTTTTCAACATAAAGATATTCTCAGAGTACTTTGGCTCTCAAAGTGATGCATGAGATTCTTATCCATTAGATTTTGTACATTTTTTATTCCATAAAATTTGCTTTCTAGAAATACAAAAAAAAAAAAAAAAAAAAAAAAAAAAAAAAAAGCTCTGAAAAGGTCTTCATCAAACTACCAAAAAATATTTGATTCCCAGATAGGAAAGATTTCCAGTGCAACAGGAAACAGCTCTGTTGGCTACTGCCTTTCTCAGAAGTCCTCATACAGTTGATTTTCTCCTATGCTCTGTGACTTATTACATAAAGGGCCACACTGCATCCAATTAGTAATTGAAAAAAATGTTTCCTCTGCTCCTCTGCAGGTGAAAATCTGGTTCCAGAATCGCAGAGCCAAAGAAAGAAAATTAATGAAGAAGAAAATGACTCATTTTGATGGCAGCAACCTTGGCTCTATGCAGAGTGACTCTAGCTCAGTGAGCCCCATGCCAGTTCCTGACCAACAGACTCATTCAGAAATGTCAGGTTCTTTATTCCCCCCACCACCTCCTCCACCTCCACTTCCAATGAGCGCTTTGCAGCACAGCGGGAGCCTGCAGCAGGTAGTGGCCTCTCAGTGAGGCTGCCTAATGCGCTATTGCATAATGAACATTGTAACCCAATGATACATGGAGCACTGCAGTACGAAAGACAGAGGACAGCTGCATCTGTTTTGCAAGAGTCCCCAGCAACACACAGCTCTGTGCACAAAGGCTTCGAGGACAGTAAACCATAAGACACTTGCCAGGTCTGCAGGATAGTGCAAGCTTCCCAGGACAATGGAACTGCTTGGGCAAGGAGCCCTAGCTGCAAAAGGCTCCATGAAGCAAAGTAGACACAGGTAGCAAGGATAGCTGAAGAGCACATACAGCTCCTTGTTATGCTACACCACAGACAGAAAAAAAAAGCCCAAAGCAGGCCACAGCAACACAGTGCTCCTGAGGCACCATGACAGCAGTATGCAAGTGCTCTGTCCCTTGCCCCTAGGAAAAGGGTATAGTCCTTCCCCTTCGATCTCCACACAGGTCCCATGTTCTAATCTCCCTTTCATGGACTTTGCACATGGATCCTGACCAATGAAAGCACGGTTTACATTCTGACCCATTTGAAGGAAAGTTCAGGTCACGGTGGTTTCTCCCATGACATTTTGTATCCTAAAGTGGCAAAGTATAGTTATTTACTGCATAAATTGCATTTATTTATTCAATGCAGTAATTGCATTTCATGAGACAGCATAAGCCATGGATAAAGATGAAGTATCTATATCCAAATAATCTTAAGTTTGGTCTAGTCCTCAGGCCTACTGAGATAGTGACAAACTAAAAAGTCAAATTAATAGAAGGCAAAGCAAAACAAGATTTTATTTCAACATGAGCTCTGGCCATTTTTTAGGAAGGTGCCTAACAGCAATCTCCTAAATCCTTATCTGAACATCTAAATAAGAGGTTTTAATTTCAGAAATGCCCATCCCTCCTATATTTGGTAGGTAATCAGTACCTAAGTATAACCATAACACTTGCTTCTGCAGATGTTAGAACTTTGGGATCCTGATCCTCACTGATTTTCATCAAGGTATTCTCCTAAATGCCTCTACCACTGCTGTGAATAACACTTAGGCACTACATTTTGCAGGAGGATTCTTAATTATAACAAATAGTACTATTAGATCATCAGAATGTGAGTAATGTAATATTACTTTGTATATAAAGAACATTAAAATAAATGACTTTTTCATTAATCATTTTTCCAGTGTTATACCAGCTACTGAAGCTAGTATATAGCAGAAAGATCATGATCTGTCTATTACTGATAAAGGTTAAACATGGTAATGGTAAAAAGTTGCTTACAGAATGTAGAGAAGGCTGATAAAATGAGGATGGATGAAGAAATTGGCAGTTTCTTAATTTCATTATCATTTCATGATTGAAACCTCAAACTAACAGTGCATGGATATCCATTTACACTGTAAATTCCCACTTCTTCCTTTCACAATGCTGCTCCATTTGCTGGCACTAAATCTCTGTTTTTTATGTGGATTTTTTATAATCAGGTAAAGACATAATGAAGAAACTCTTCTGTGATTTAAGGTTCATTTCAACAGAAAGACTCCCACTGATTTCAAAGTGTTATGGAAGGTGGCACATGATGAATAGCACTTGGGAGCAAAACTGATTTAGCATCGCATTGATGAGCATGGCAACCAAACCCAAACACTGGTATTCCAACAGAGATATCTGCTGGATGGGTTCCAAAAACGCATCTATTAGAAACACACAGAACAGTAATTCTGCCTACACAGTGAAATGCTACAAATATACTCCACACAGGTCCCATACATACATGTATATAGAAAAGGAAGTTGGAAAATGGTTCAAAAAAAGAAGAGCATCGTCACTTCTCTAATCATACAAACAAAAATATGCCTGCATACTAGAAATAAAATAAAAATCTCCACATGTATAATCTTGAGGTAAAAACAGAAAGGGAAAGTTTATCTTTAGAAGTCACTGCTAAACAATAATTTAGCATATCCTTCTAGTTAAGTGGTCAGAACCCTTGGAGTTAAGCCCTCCAAGGTTTTGCAGGCTCAGGTTCAGAGCTTCCTATTCTCTATGCACATTTCCAAGACATAGCCTAATTCTGTATTTTAATTTTAAAGGAAAAAACCCCCAAAACTTAAATCCCTTAAGAGAGAATTTTAAGACAAAAAATATGCCTGAACACATCTTTCCTTTTAATGTTATTTAAACATGATAAAGAATGAAGGGCCTGGCAAAATGACTTGTTTTATCTTGTTTACATGTAGAAAAGTTATTGAGGAAGATAAGTGATCACTTTGAAGATCTGCTTCATTTCTGTTCCAGTTTGCTGAAACGTGCTTGCTGTAGGTTGCTATGTGTTTCCAGTCAGAATTTGTTAAGTACACAAAATAAGGCTGTATTTTATTTGTAGAAGTACATGTTCAAAGGTTAAAATTTATTGCACCAAAAGCAGTATCTGTAAACCAGAGCAATACCTTAGGGATTATTAACCTTCTAGTTATGCCAGTGATTCTTTTAAGTAGTTTTTTTTTTGTTTTTGTTTTTGTTTTTTCTAAAATTTACCAGCAATCTATTGAACTAAATCTTTTTAATGTACTTTAATCCTTTAAACTACAGTAAAAACACAAGCAATCTATCCTTCAATAGGAAGAACATGTAGCATCATTGCTTAGATAATGTTATACTGTGTATAATTAGAAATGAAACACACTCAAAATTGGAGCCAAATCAACTGAAAGTATTTTGGTCCAATATTATGAGTCAGGCAATACTGGTACCAAGCCTTAGAATGGTACCTACTTTCTTTCTGACTCTGGTCATATCATATAACCTACTACTTTTATCACATCTATAAACCACGGACACTCGAACAGACTTGCTATAAATATTGATTAGTTGTTAGCTAAGTGCTCAAAAAAGACTACATCACAAGAGCATCTAAGCCCTTAATCCTAATTGTGATTAAACCAACTATCAAGGTATATCCAATTTTCACAGGAATTCCCTAACCTTTAAACTCTCTTGCCTAGCCAGATGCATGTGTCATATGCACAAAAATAATAAAAAAAAAAGAATGACATATCAAACAGGATCTTTTACAAAAACTTCATGCAACTAAGCAACATACAATTCAAAATGGTATTTCTAAAACATTAGGACTTTAAGTATGTGGTGTCTATCTGCAGTTGCTTAGGTGCTTTGCAATCATTAATCTATGTGTGAGATTAATGTGAGATAGTTAAGCTTTTACATCTGGAGTATACACTGAAATGACACATCCCTGATCACCTTGGATGACTTAGCTAGTTACATTTTGGAATAGGCATTATGTTACCACTTGGAGCCAAGACTGCATTAGCTGAAAGAGCTGACTCTGGTTTTACAAGGAAACATATGCTACCTGCCTTCCTCTCATTCTGGAAAAGCATAGACACTTTTCTGTCCACTCTGTGACACACTCCATTCTGAGAGGGTAACAATAAGTGGAGATGATTCTGTACAATACAAACTGCGTGTTCTTCGTCTCATAAGCCTCAATAAAATACAGTAACTCTAAGGCAGAAGAGATTATAATGTCCACATATAGACAATAACCTTCTACCTGAGAATACGAAAAAATAGTTATATTTGTGTGACAGAAATAACACTTTGCCAGGAATAAAACCTCTGTGTATGGCAAGAACATCAGTCATTAAAGGCAATCAATCCTTTTGTTGCCTCATGAAACAGAGACCATCCTAAAGAATGTCTGAAAGACCCAATAGCTAGCACCCAGCAAGCTCTTCTATCTCTAACCTGGATAAATTAGTTACAGAAAGAGGGAGCTCTAATCTCCATGATTCAAGAAGAAAACCAAGCAACTTTGCTGCTTATTTCTGTGGTTCTACTGGAAAGAATTGATATAATCTAAATTTCATATGTAGGCTCTTTAATGTCTGATATGTCTCCTTTTTGACTGCTTCTTATTGTCAGTACTGGTTTTGCAGTAGATTTTAAATTATCAAGATTTCAGAACAACAAGACCTCACTTTAGTTCCAGAACCCTCCTCCTGCATGCGCAACTCTGATACAGCCCATATATGATTTATATATTGCCACTACTTCAAATAAATGGAAAAGTTAACACTAAGAAAGATGTCAGCAATTAGAAAAATAGCAATATAAGGTATGGATGTGTTTATTGATGTGTTATCAGAATGGCTAGCCAGAAGCAAGGAAACGAAACATCTATCACCTCAGCCAGAAGGGAGCATGCTAAAGCTTGGGTGCTCTCTTCTATTCATAAACTAAAGCATAAACTTTACAAAAGAATCATATGTATAAATGCCTTTAGTGTGAGTATTGCACAAGTCAGTTTTAATCTATCATTAGTTCCTGAAATTGAAGTTATAACTGTTGTCATTAAAACTCTTAATTGTACACTTTGCAATTGGATTTATACTGTTATTACCAGTGCTGGAAATGCTCCTTAGAACAGCACACATACTACAGGTCTATAATCTACACTGCCGGTCAGACAAAACTGCAATAGTATCAATGGTTACCACTATAATTGTTATTATGACTAGATTTCCATAAGCCGCTCATTAGGAAATTAAACATTTTTTTCCCCCAAAGATATCAAAGTACATTTTGTGCATATACAGCCCTCCACTTCAACAAAAAGCTGTGGCACCTCCTACACAGGCACAAGCTAAGTACATAAATCATATGCAATATCTTAACAGCTGGAGGAAGAAAATGGAAAAGTATAACCTCAGCATTCCATTATCACCATTTTGGCCATGAAACTCTTTGAAGTGTGCCAGAGAGCACAGCACATTTTCTGCCAATACATTACAGACTTCCCTGTCCTATCCTGTCGAAAACTCTCAAGTACCAACCACCACATGGATGAGAGTTCTGCATGTCTAGTGCAGTGCTTCAGAACAGGGAAGACAGTCAGGGAGGGCACACGGTGACATCACAGTTTCAAAAGTGCTTTAAACAGGCATAAGAAGCAGAACATCCCTTCTAACAGCAGCAATCACTTCCTGGCCTCCATCCCGGCCTTGCCAGGGTGGACAATAAATGAGCAGTTTAGGGGGGTTGTTTGTTAGTTTCTTGGAAGGCAATGCCCAGTCTTTGGGGAACTGCAGTTTAACTCATTGCTAGGCACTGAAGATGGAGTGTTTCTGTGGCTGCACCTTTCACTTCTGCAATAGAACCACCTGGGTGAAGCTCCAAAGCTGCTCACATGGTGGATATGAGCAGAAATGATGTGTGTGGGAGGCTCAGATTAGTAAACTAGCTCTCAAAAGAGATCCACTCCCAAATTCTCATAGCTTTAAACTACTAGACAGCATGAAAACATAAAGCTCCTTTTTAAAACATACACATGACTGCACAAAATGAGAGGTATCAGAGTCAGAGTGTGGAAGATCATCTGAATGTTGCCATTTTAGTTATCTTACTCTCACTTTGGTGCTAAAAATCTGCAGTCCTACCCAACAATCTTATCCCTCTATGTTAATCTTTTTTAAACAAAATGTCTTATTCAAAGTTTACTATTGTTAGCAGATATCAAATCAGCACAGCAATTTGCCATAGGCGTATCTTGATCTAAGTATGTTCTGGAAAGAATTGAAATAGATCTAAAGAAAATTCAGATAATGAAACAGGCAAAACAAGAAAGGGAAAGGAGGAGCATAAACAAAAGATAAAAGAAGAACAGAGAATGAAGGATAAAGCTGTGAGATACAAAAAAATAGGATTAGGTGATAGGGAAATTTGGAGGGGGGCGGTCGGGGAAGTGGTATCAGCAGAAACATCCCATAAGGGAAGAGAAAGACATTCAAAATGTTATCATCTGATGCATGCTAGGAAGCTAAATGATATTTTCCAAGATGTAAAAATTCTGTTTAAAATGAAAAGTCAATTAATGTGTCTAATCTGAAGCCAATGAACAGCTCATTTGTAGTATGTCAATGGATTTCACATATAGTTGATGCAGAATGTATTTTGCAGTATTTAGGAATTTAACAGCTAGAATAATGCTCATGAACAGGCCAAAGATGTAGAGAATATCTCCAAGATAGAATACTTCCAGGGAAAGCAACATGTTTTGTTCAATTGGAATGGTGCGAATCATTCGCACCATTAGAATCTATAAAAATTCTGTAGAATCCATAAAAATTCTCCTTTTTTTGTAGAACAAATCACTACTAGAAGGTCTGTGGGCTTTCATACAATTATATTTCAATGTATTTTCTGCCAGTTACAGAAAAAGAAGTTTCTCTTCTGAATGTTTTTCATAGTAAAGGGTCACACCAATTGCCAAAGGCCTTACTTTTTCTATGCCCTATCCTATAATATAGCTTTCCTCAACATTCTCAGGATCCTGAGATTAAGAAATGAAGAAATCTGTAAAAAATTTACTACACTTCTCACTAAAAATACTTTTCTCTAGAAAACAGAATGGGAATATCTTCCCTCTCTTCAAGTACATACTTAGATTCCTTTAATATTGGAATTAGAAGGGATGTGTCAATATGAATAGTGTAAATAGTATCGAAATGCAAAGCACTGAAGGAAAAGCCACACTTTTGTAAAGGGAAACAACTCATTATAATTTGCACCTCATTTGCACGCATATCCCTTGACAAATAGTTCACTGCAAAGAAATTCATCTAAGATGAAAATATGAGATAGAAAGCATTCCACAGACTGTAATTAGACAACTGTACAGTGGCAATTCTCAAGTTTACTGCTCTCAGGCTAATATGAAACTCCTAATAATGACACATATAAACATTAGAATTACCTTTCTTAGTAGAAAGGCTTATATCACTCTAAAACACCCAATGTGACAGACAAGCACCAGGGGATGATGCGCTTAACTTAACAAAACTGCCACCACCAGACAGACTACTATAGTAGCAGTTTCAGGGTGAGGAATCAAATCTTTCAGGCACATAAAGGTTTACTTCAGTTTAAAATAAAAGTCAGCAATACTACTGGGTCTAATTAAAGACTTTTCTGGTCATTTCTTTTAAACTTCTGGCATTACTACTTTTAGGATGTTTAATTATCTGCTTCATACAACATATGAGTTTGCAAAGGCCACTAGATGAAGACATCTCTTTAAACCACTCCACATGTAGAGGGTGGGAACCAGTTCATTACAGAGCCAGTCTTAATTTCTCCCATTAGCTGGAAGATCAATTAAAAAAAATTTAGAAAATAGAAAAACTCTCAGAGAAGAGCTCAGTTAAGGACACTATTTAAAAGGTGTACTAAGTCTGAAATTATTCCCTTACAATTATTCAGTTTGACTGTACCCCTTAGTTTGAGAAGTTAAAATGAGATTTTTTAGAAACTGAGAAGTTAGAGAATAAACAAACACATTTCCTTATATATTGATAATATATCAAAAAATATGCTCCACAGATAAGTATCATTTTAAAAACAGACTTCAGACCAACATTAATATTGGAGTAAACTTTGTCTTTTTTTCTTTCTTTTTTATTTTAAGAAGATCTATTGCTAACTTATCAGCTACAAAATACTTTTATATTTTCTGACAGCAGTGGAATTCCTGTAAAATATCAGAGAAGGCTAATAGCATACATAAAAGTTATTTAAAAAAAAAGAAAGCACATGAACTATCAGCAAGGTGGGGTTGCCTGCATGGTCAGCCCTTCATTTGAATGCAAATGTAATTATGAGGCTGGCAGTTAGGCTGACGTCAGACAAGATCTTGGTAAACCATTACCACCAGCACCTGGTAACCCAGTTGATAATAAAAGAGGATGAAGTAAAAGATTCCAAGCAGAGTGCCATTATTGGAGAAAACTAAACACAGAATTCTTTTTAAGCAGCAAAAGAAAATTCAGAGGATTCGGGATGTTGTGACAACATATTTACAATCTGCCAATCATGTACGTGAGCTCTGCCTTGGATAAGGAAACCAGCATGTATCCAGGATCTGCAAGGGGTAACCACAACCTGCCCGTGCAAAACTTTGTGTCTACTCCATCTTATCCAGATTACATGGGATATCATCATGTGCCAGCTCTGGACAACCATGGCCAGCCTGCAGGGCCCTGGGCACCTCACTACGGCCCGCAGAGGGACGACTGGACCACCTATGGCCAGGGACCCTCCAGCACCACAGCTGCTGCACAGATCAACGGCTCCTCTCCTGGGCAGGTCTCCTACAGCTCGGCTGATTACAGCTCCCTGCATCCTGCTGCAGCTGGGGGGTTACCTCCCGCAGATGCATCTAATGGCCAGCAAATCTCTCCCACCAGCCAAAGGCACAGCTCTTACGAATGGATGCGGAAAACGGTGCAAGTTAACACCACTGGTAAGTGTGCATTAAGTTTTCTTCCTCAAAACATATGTTCAGCTATCACTGATTTTAAAAATAATTAACTTTACTTGAATCACATGGGGTGGTCAGTCATTTATGACATTTATTTTACTACTGTTTAATTCAGTTCTAACTGAACTGGCACTACTTTAACTTTCTTTCCATTAATATTTTATATGGTTACTATAGTGGAATGGCTGGTGTGTTTGGATATGGCTGCATGACACCCACCTTTAGCAGCCTTCACTCTAACTCTGTTGGTTAGAAAATATGACAGGTTTCAGTATATTAAGGAACATTGAATGCAGCAACATTACATGCGTTTATATGTAAAAGCAGTACATAATGATTTTGTACAGCAAGTTAAGTATCAACATAGAAATAAGTTGATTGTTTAAAAAAATCTATGTGCTATGATCAAACTGTAGAGATTATAAAATTGTAGATTATAAAATCTTCTGCTGCTCTTCTTATCGTTTTTACTTTTCCTACATAGATTTCTTAGGTGAGTAGATATAATTTCACATTAGTCATAGACTATATTTGTTTGCACCTCAGTGAAGCTTCATTAAGTTTCAGAAGTTTTTATAGCATTTTGCTCATGTATCAGAATTTTGCAGTCTACCACAACTAGACAATTAAAAGTCACTTTGTTCCAAGTGCCACTCCTTGATGTGCCTGTTTCTGTCACGAGTTGCATGCCAGAAGAACCTTTCTGCCTATAGCCCTGAGGTGTAAATTGGGTGTAGCAAGGTTTGCTAAATCTATTGTTAAGGTTAAAAGTAGTAAGTGCGTGTTAGAGAGCATCAAAGAAAATGTGCTGAAGAAAGAAGGGCAGTTAAAATTGAAGGAGCAATCTTAGAGATCACAGAAAATCAGTCTGGTCACTGGAGATAAATCATCCTTCAAATGGTTATCACTCAAGAGCAAGATTAGTTTTATAATTGATTCTTAGGTATAAAGCAGATGATACACACTTTGTTCCACTGTTACTAAACATAAAATCCCTAGTGAGCACTATGGTTATTCCATGCTTCCACATGGAGCCCCTACAGTGTTCTTTTTTTTTTTTTTTTCCCCTTACATATACTCATGTAAATCAGTAGTAATTTCATTAACATTATTGGAGTTTTCCAGGTGTAAAAGGTGATGCAAACTTGACTGTGGACCAAAATCCATTGCAACTTCTCTGAATGCCAATGCGGCATCCTGTCTCTGCTGAGGTGTCAGTAAAATCTATTAGTATTTTGTAAGAATTAAATATATTTGAAAATCTAAAGCCTATCTTCACATTCATTGCATAGACACAGAAGACACTCCAAGCTTCATACATGCTTGCACAACTTCATGAAATGTAGAAGCAATCAGAAAAGCATCTCTAGTTTGAAAAGCACAGGCACACATGCTGAAACTTATACACATATTGTGTATAAGTTCACTTTATGAACAATACTAGACAGGTGAATTGGGAGCTGTCAGTGCCTAAATGTCCTGAGGCTTTACATGCTTAGAGCCCAGCCTTCTGAAGTGTTAAAAATAGATCATTACTTCACAGAATTGGGTTTAAGACATAAATCTGCTTAAAATAAAACAAATCAAACAAACAAAAAAGCTATTTGGGAAAGCAGAATCAGGAGAAATAATAAATCAATTTGTATGTTTATTGGAGATCTAAAAAAGTAATGTTAAGTGTAAAAAATGATGTAAAATGTATTAACAACTATGATGATAATACTTACAAATAAGAGGTTGTGTGTAAAGAAATTTAACCAACTATCATAGTCTAAAACTACACAGACTAAAACTAACATGTAGTTAACAACTACATCTTAACTTACCAATGTTTGATCTAGAAGATAACACTAAAAACCTTTCTCATGCATTATAGCCACTCTTTGAAACATAGACTTGCTCCTTATTTTTCTTCATCTCCAGAATATTATACATAATGACATGCTATTTAAGCTATGTATCCTATGCATATACACACAAGTACGCACATGTTTAATTTCTTTTGAGGTGTGTACCTAGATGGATATATGTGAGCATATTGGAATAACAGAAATCAAAAAATGTCTAAATGAGGGAACCTACTTAAATACTGTCCTAAAGATAATGAATATTAGGTTATCAGAATTTTTTTTAAATTTACACTATATTAAATACTGTACTTTCTGCTTCAATGCACTTGCCATTTTATATAAGAAATTAAATTGCAGCAAAAGTGAAACAAAAAATTACTCAAAAAAATCAATTCTCAGGATGAAACAATATTGTTACGGTAGAAATACATTTTTATGTCCTTTCAACAGATAGAATTTACTCTGAAATTTTGATGAACAAATTCTCTTACAAAAAGACCAAAACTGTATACTTAAAAATATTTTTTTCGGATGTACATAAATTACAGGCATGTTGGGCAATAAGAAACTTTTAAAAGCAAACATTCAAAATGGGATCCACAGGAATGTCTTTCAAGACCAGCTACCAATGCCAGAGGGGGAAAAAAAAATTACTTCTCGTCTCATCCTGTTTTCATTAAAATCAAAGTGTCCTAACAACTTCAGCTATTTAGGAGTAGAACTTGAATCCAATTCATTTCTAAAACTAGTATAATCAATAGTGTAAAACGTGGAACTTAATAAGAGCAAGCCTCATGGCACTTGTTGAAAAGAAGATATCCAGAGGTCCAGAGAAAGATTTCTATGACACTTCATCTGCAGGAGACCCTTCCTACAAACAGAATAGACTTTAAAGGGACTACAGAGAAGGACAAGATTACTTTTCTATTTTAAAAGAACAAATGTAGAAAACTTTTTTATTTTCTTTGAGCTGTACTCAACATACTTTATGTCTTTGTTTAAACAGGCAGGCACAAGTAATTCAGATTACATAACAGCAAAAACATTCTGATGTTAGAAAATAAAACAGAAGAGCAATTATAAGGAAAAAAGGCCAAGCCTCTGCTCTAATGCTAATTTATTTTGCTTTGTAAACTAGTTGTGACATCTATTTTTCTCTGGCCTACATTGTCTTAGATTTTGAGGTCTATCTGTCATATTGAAGCAACAGAACCTTTCAACACCTCTTCGCTTTGATATGCAGTCTTGTCTCTTCCTTCTCCCTCTTTTCTTCAGGAGTTATTGCCGGAAAGGGTGATGATTTTCACAGCAAATAAAGAGGCCTTCCCTGAGCTTTATTGTCTTCAGAAGAAATGCTCTGTGAATTTTATGGCCAAGGGGAATGGGGAAAACTGCTCTTTTTCTCCACCCCCTCAAATCATGGTCATATTTGCTGATTATAGAGAAGCTGGAATAACCCTGTTGAATTTTAACTTTTTTTTCAGAGGTTACATTCTAAGCCTTCAGTTTACAAGGAACCTGAATATCTAGACTATAGTAAAAATTATAACTATCACTTTTTGCAAATATTTCAAAGACAACAACTTGTACCTTGAAAAAGGTAAATTTAGTTTGGTTAATGTTTTAAACCTGAAAACTAAGCAGGGAATCTTTGCAGACTAGAAATCAAGCAGTGTGATTTAGGAAATAATCCTTAAATATGTGTATTTCAGATTGAATTCAGTTAGGCCTACCTTTGACATTCAGATAAAATACATCTCAGTCTACCCTCACTGTTGGTTCAAAATTAAGAGGAATTGAAGAAAAAAAATATTCCTTGATCTACTTCTGTCCTCCTCTTTTTTTTTTTTTTTTTCTCCAAAGATGAAAGAGTCTGACATTTGTTTAGGGCTTGTAAATTCCAAACCAATTGGCTTGTGTTTCTGAATGTGAAAAAGGTTCCTGATAAGATCTTCTTGTTGCTCTTTTGTGTGGCGTGTGCTTCATCTTAACACCTCAATGGATTTTAGGGAACCACTTTAAAGGAGTCTTTGTCCTACAGTTTGTCTCAGAAAACTCGCATCAAAAAAAAAAAAAAAAAAAGAAAGAAAGAAAGAAAGAAAAAAGAAAAGAGAAGATCAGAGGCAAAAAGGAAAACTATCCAGTTGACTGTTGAAAGTGCAAAAGAGAACAAATAAGTTGAGAAATGAGCTATCTGTATTATTATCAGATGACAAATAGCTTAAAAAAAAAAACAGTAAAAGAAATCTTGCAGAATGAAGTAATATTTCATGTTAGCAGTATTCATTCAACAGCAGAATATTTGTTTTATCTATTAGAGATAGGACAATATAAAAATTTTTACAAGTATTTTATTGCCTAGTCTTACAAATTGCCAAGTGCCTTCAACACCAAATGAAAAGTGAGCATACCAGGTAGCCCAACAATAGCTTAGTAGGCACTTACCACCTAACAAGATTGGATCATTTGGGGGAAAAAAAAATAATTCTAATTACTATCAAACACATAAACATGTCCTACAACCAAAGGAGACAGCAAACACACATTTCTAGTGAGACAGTTCTTTGAGTTAGAGATATGTGACTTAAACTCTCAAACACAGAATTAGGACAAAGTGCTACTAAAAAAATCATGACTGAATTTCAGCCTTAAAGTTACTCCTGGAATTCAGTCTGGGTTACACACAGAAATCACTTAAAATCATTGAAGTGAAACCCATCTGAACTGAATCTGAATATTGCCAGTATCAATTATGTACTGCTATGAATTATTTCTTATAAGATGCTACTGGATGTTTTTAACTAAAAAGCTTTCTATTTAAATGTATATTGAGAGAGAGAGAGAGAGAAAGAACAATTATTATGACAGCTGATACTTTCCTATATTTGGAAAAATGTAGGAAACTTCTCTCACACACCCTCACTCAGCAAACAATCCCATGCATACTCTGTAGTTTAATAATGTCTGTAAAATGTTTCATGTGTTTGAAAGGAAGATGCTACAAAAATATCAAATTCAACATTACTAATAATATTTCTTTCTCAAAACAGGTAAAACGAGAACAAAAGAAAAATATCGAGTTGTTTACACAGACCATCAAAGACTAGAATTAGAAAAGGAATTTCACTGCAACAGATATATTACAATAAGGAGAAAGTCAGAACTTGCAGCAAACCTGGGACTATCTGAAAGACAGGTACACAGAGACTACTTATCATTTGTACCCATACATTCACCAGATGCTGATACTGGCAGAGGAAATGCACAGTGTTCATGTTATGTACCAACAACAGTGCCAAGGCTGCAGTGACAGTGTTTGTGAGGATATCTGACACACAGAGGATACACTACATAAATACAATATGTTAATTTGACAGAAAATTGCAATTTTAGGAAATAAGAGTTTAGGAATTATTTTGTTATTCTTCCACAGCAGCTTGCTAGACAGCTAGAATTTAAACAGTTCAGCTCTTATTGTTATAACTATAGTAATAACTACATGGATATAGCTTAGTCCTTCTTGCAATCATACAAAATGGTATCCAGCAAAGATCCAAAGCATTAAATATACTTCAGCTGTAAGCCAGGAAAATTAAAGTCAGCATTCAAAGAGTAATCAAAAGAATGATCTGTGTATATTTTAATAGAACTTTATGACCACTGTTCCCACAGGCCACATTCTTCCTCATTGAGTGAGACTTCAGCACACTTTAATGAGTCGTTTATACCCCTTGAATCTTCAAGGAGTGCTTTTTGGATATTATTTTCACAGGTAGCACAAACACTTATTACGTGCAGGCTGCTTTAGGCCATAGGATTTGATGCGAAAACTTTAAGCCTGTTATGCACATATATATAGTCAAGATAGGAAATTTACTTAAATGCATTGCTGATTTGGACAACATCTCTGCATCCATTCAACCTAAGCAGATACAGAAAAGCTGTTTGGTTTCCTGAGCAGAGGCCCATGCATTTTAGCCGCATTCATACAAAAATGAGAAGAATTTTGGATAAAGAATACTCCAACCAAATCACTGCACTGGAAAGCACACTTATGAAGCAGAGTTCTGCAGCCCACAAGTGTCAGTGTTAAATATAACCATCCCAATACAACAAAACATCAGTGATTCTGCTATAAATGGAGGATTAGGGAAGATTTAATGATACAGAATAAAGTATCTCAGACTTTTGAAATCAGATTTATTGCCCCCAATGTAAACTTAGGACAGCTTTTTTTTCCAGAATTTTTAAAACTTTTTTTTTTATGAATATACACACCCAGTTCTCTAAAATATTCTCCTCCTTCAAGACCTTTTCTTCTGCATTCAGAACATGAAGCAGAAAGGGACCAGCTGAGGTGGGAAAACATAAAGATGCATAGATATGCAATTATATTTTTGGATTAGCACTGGATTTTCATAAATAAATATTTTAGTACAGTGATGTTCACTTTCAGAGCCAACCAATGTATAGATTATATGTGACCTCTCTGCACAAATCCAATATTGTTTTTGCTGTATTTTCATTGCTACTGTTATCGTAACAAGTTGACTAAGACTTTGGATTAATTATGCATTTTTTGTAACTCCGCAGGTAAAAATTTGGTTCCAGAATCGCCGAGCCAAAGAGAGAAAAATGATCAAGAAGAAAATCTCTCAGTTTGATGGCAGTAGTGGCTCAGTTCAGAGTGACTCTGGTTCACTCAGTCCAAATGAAATATCTAGTTCTCTGTTCCCACCACCACATGGAATAAATGGATTACAGCCTGTTGATGTGCATCAAGTTACACTTTCAGAATGAAAAGAAAGGAGAAAAAAAAAAAAAAAAAAAGAGGGGGAGCAAAAATGGATTTTCTCCCCACTTCAAAATTCAACATGCAAAGGACTATTCTCATTCCACTGTCTCACAGTGCTGATTTCTAGGTACAGAACTTGGGTTTATTATCAAAGTATTTTGATTATTACAGATATCTCAGGGAACTCTTGCTGCTAAGATTCATCACTCATCATTTTTGAGTAGGAAGCGACTCGCTTCAGATACTGACAGAAAGAAGGTTACAAGAGATGATTCAAGTAAATGTAGTTCTAGACTGATTGTATATATGCAGAAAATTGTAACTGAACTGATTAAAATATAGTACTGTTTCAGAAAACACAAGATGCTGAGTGAATTTGCTTTGTAACTTTTCATATAATTAACCTGTAGATGTGTATAAATATTTATGCTTAGAGTATGGAATAGAATGTCATGTTTTAAAAACAAAAACACATTTTAAATACTTTAAGAAAATATTACTGCAGTACCAACATATTGCATTCAATTAATTAAAACAAAAATTATTTGCCCTATGTAATTGAACTGAGTAAGCCAAGTTTCAAAATAGTAACCAGTGACATAATATCATATCAAACCTGCCAAAATTTGTTCACTTTTGAGAAATGCAACAACTTGCCATACACATTAGTAGATATCAAATGGTCTGAAAGACGTGAATATCACTTCAGTCTTCAATGAATGCATATCTTATACAAAAATGAGAGGAGGAAGGCAGGAACAGAACTGTTACTACTACCAAGCTACCAGAGAGGAAATAAAAAAGTGCTCAAAACATCTAAACTTTTAAGTCAAATAGTAATCTTAGATATGCAGTTCTGTTTATAGTTCCCTGGTCTAAAGGCAAAAAATATCTAAAAATAGACCACATTGTATTTCAAATATAGGATGAAGCAGCTTAGCATTCAAAGGCAAAGTTACAGCTAGAGTGTAATGAAAGAAGAGATCTCTCCATTGCCTTTATTTTCTGGGGAGCTATTTAAAGCTCTACTTTGACTTTTCTGTATCACATTTGTAAAGGAAAACCTTCAGAAGACATGATCTAACCCCTTGTATTTAATCTGTGTATTTATAAGGGTGCAAAGAAACACTAACGGCTATAAATAACATATTATAATATTTATCTTTCCTCCTTTGAAGACTTCTCCAGGGACTTGAATTAGATGCTTTCTAGTATCATAAAGCAATTAAAATAATAATATATCAACCCAATCCTTCTCATCCAGTGGATATTTTCCCCAAGATCTAAATTTCCTGTCTTTTTCAGTTCATGTAATCAGAAAAGCATCAAACTGCAAATCACAATGTTTAAATTCAGCTGTTCAACTGGGACTATGAGCTTGCAACGTACTGAGCAAATTTAACACCATGCTGATATCAAAAGAAAAAATCTGCTCTGCACAACTGCTTAATTCTAGTAGCCGGCAAATCCCTTCTGACATTCCTTTGAATCATTTTTATTCTTATGAGAACACTGTAAAGCTGCCAAAGCTTTGGGAACAACTGCCTCTTGGATTCCCACTATCTATAAATACTTAATCAAGAAGTAAGATTTTACTACAGACTGCTTATGCTGAGACCCAGTGTAGCACCATAGTGATTTTACTTCATTAATTAACTTCTAAATATTGATCTGTGGAAGAAAAAGGAAGAGAGTAATTACAGATAGTTTAGACTAAGAATGAAAAAGGACTCTATTATTAGATATTTTTACAGAGTAGAATTTAGCCTTGGTTTGACTGCTAGTAGTAATAATTAAGGCCAATTAAAAACCCTAGATGTGAAAACTAGAGAACCTTTTGAGACAAAGATTATATCTAAATCTACACTAGATGTTTGCAATACAAGAAGCACACATTAATATATTCTTGCACTAGGCAAAATCTTCTCAGATATTTGTATCATGAAATTAATTACATTAAACCTCTCACATCACACTTAGCTTACCTTAATTTAACATATGAATGTATCCAAATTTTCCTAATGATTTACCCATATCTATTTCTAAACAAAAGACCTTGAATTTGAGGTGAGATGGTGGGAACATGTACACAGGAGAAAAAATCCTGTTAAAAGCAAAAAACAAAACCTACAAAAATTAGCACAACTTCTTTCTTGTAGTAAATTCCACAATAATATGGAGGATCACTTGCAACTTGGTTACAGTCTCCATTCGAAGTCACACTTGCTACTGAAGAGGAAATGCTTCAGGTAATGCCAGCATATCTGTAGTTATCTAGTAACTAACACTGTTGACATAAATTATTTTAAAAATAAAATAATATTTGTATTCATTTACAGATTTTGATTATTCTTCATGCCCTAATCCCTGAAGATCATATTGAAATTATTTGTAGCATATGACATCAGTCATTTTGGATAAGGATTTCATAATTTGAGAATGAAAAATACTATCACAGTTGAGTGGCTGAATACTAGAATCAAGACGTGAACATGAGTCCAAAACCATATTGGTCGTTGAAAAATTAAAAACGTTTAAAGATGTTCATCCACTCTTACCAACTTAATACTTCAATCCATGAACTGAAACTGTCTAGAGCCTTATAACCTCCCTAGAGTCCCAAATATCAGATTTTGAGCAAATAAAATGAAACATCTAAAATCAACTGAAATTTAAAACACTATCTACAGGTACCTCATAGAGATGGATATAGAAGAGCATATCAGTAAAAAACTAAAGATTTCACACAGTTATTCTCTAAAGGCCCCAGGATCCCGTCAGAAACCCTTATTAGTATTGCTTTTCAGGTAGCAAGTTTCACTGAATGAGACATATTTCTGCTTCAAGACTTGGCAAGAATCTGCAGGATTTTGGAAGCATGTGTTTGACGTGCTGCCATCTGGTAGCAGCAGTTCTAAAAGCCAAACACTCTAGCACCCAACAAAACTGGCTACAGTAACTGAACAGCACCAACTACAACTTCTCCATCTCAAGATGTGGCTGAGCTAAGATGGAACAAGAACATAATGAGGATGAGAAGGACAAAAACAAATGCTTCATAAAAGTTTTCCACATTTGTCGCAATTCCAGTCTAATTGAGAATGATGCAGGAGCCCCAGATTTCATTACATATCAGAGGGTGTTAAAGGGAAGAGTCCAGCTACTTAGAGTTCCTGCCTCTCCGCCCCACTAAACCTTCACCAATTTTTAATGGAATAACTTCAAACAGTAGCATCTATAGATCTGGGAAACAAGGTCACACTAGTGGGAAAATACTGAGAAGTATTTTGGAACTTTAGAATGATTAAAACATTTTCATTAAAATCACAGAACTACAGAAGGGTTGAGATTGCAAGTGACAGTTACAGATCATCTATTCCAAGCCTCAGCCTCAGGGTCACCTATAGCATATTGTCCTGGATGTTCAGATGGTTTCTATATATCTCCAAGCAAGGAGACTCCACAACCTCCCTGGGCAATCTGTTACAGTGCTCTCAGATACAGAGCATGTTGCTGGCTCATGCTTGTCCACCAGCACCATCAGGTCCTCCTCAGCAGAGTTGCTTTCCATTTGATTATAGATCTGAATGGAGTTTCACAGTGCTTTAAATCAATAAAATTATTTCCTTTTTTTTTTAAAGAAAACAAACAAACAAAAAATAAATAAAAAACAGCATTTATGCATGGCATCATTACGTAGAGGAAGAAACCTGGCCAAGGTTTCAAGTAAAAAGGAAAGCTAGCAAAACTGTGATATAATGTAAGGTCTGCACCCTGACCACTGGGTACTTTCAGAGTAGTAAGTAGTCAGAGACAAAACAAAGTATCAGAAATGGGTATAATTAACAATTGAAACACTCACATGTAAAAGAAAAGAATTCAAAAGTACCCAGAGAGAGTATTCTGGACAGATTAATGTACAACTGCTGCTGAGCAGGCATCCAGTAACAGCTCTCTGCACTGAAGACAACAGCAGGACCATCATCCACCCCACAGGCCCAGTGTGCAGCCTGAAGGCTCAAAAGCACCAAAGGCTGTCTGATAATAGAACATCCTACATTACCCAGTTTGGCTTTTAAGGCTTTTGTTTGCTATTTTACTTTCATGGAGTCATTGATCTCTGCCTTCCTGACATCTAACTCATCATCCACACGCAACACCTAACACAATTCAGTCCCAGCTAAGAGTTTTATTCAGGCCCTCATACTACAGCAGAATGGCTAGAGCAGAGCTATACTGCAGTTTCTGTAGACTACTTTTTTTCTGTATTTATACACTTGCAGACTACTTTCAAGTTTTGTCTTCATGCAGCTCTGTATGCATTCCAGTACAGTGCCAATGGAAAATTCTTTAAATATGACATGAATTATGTGCTTGGACAGGACAATTTATTGCATCTTCCTCTCTCTGTGGAAGACAAAGTGCAAAAAATCAGTTAGGAATGTAATGCAAGTTACCAGGATCCCAGCACATATAAACTAGCCAAGAAAACAGTTTAGCTGGAATAGATTTGAAAGTAGTACTGAAAAAAAAAAAGTGATGGTTCACAAAAATTCCTTGAAGCATAAACATAGATGATCTGACACCACCACAGTGTAACTAGCTCCTGTGTCAAGTTAATCCCAATTCCATCCTAAGCAAATTCTCCAAAGCAGTTCGTACAACATATAAATTGAAGGAAACAATTCTTAAAAACTGTTCTTTTTACATCACACATTGTAAATAATTTGTATTGAAAACCATGTCATTACTGAGATCTCACCACATCCTACCACTTAATCGCTTCTAAAAAAATCCACTCTGAAAAATGGGAATATTTTCAATCTTAGTTTGCATTAAAAGACTGAGAAAGGGCCACCTTATATGTAAGATCTAATATTGTTTATTCCACTCACTGATTTTGGAAAAGAGCATTTCTGCTGTATCAAAAATGGACACTGATATCTTTATTAGGTTCTCAAGTTCTGAATTCCCATCTTTTTCCCCTGCTCCTGAGCCAATGTTGATTAAAAAATACAATGGTTCATCCATCAAGCTTAAAATATGCACTCCAAATTCAAAGAATATATTATTTTATCCAGTAAAGTCTTTCTTCGAGGAAGCGCATAAGTCTGCAACAAGGGAACTTTGACAGCCTTCATTTAACATGTGATCTGTTATTGTATGTTTTTTCTGAAAAGTTATTGTGTGACGGAGATTTGTATGGAAGAAAGAATGAAAAAATACACTTGAAGAAGACTTTGTGTCTCTTGTTCCCATATTAGCATTCATTCTCCAGGTTCTCCCAAAAATGTTTTTATTTTATATTATGCTTTTTCAATTTTAATCCCTATCCTTCCTGCACAGTCTTTTTATGCTGTATGTCTGACACTTTCCCCACAAAAGAGGAAAAAAAATACTGAAACTTCAGCTTAACTCTGACTTTAAACTATTAAGAAGTATAAGTAGTTAAATAATACAAAGCTGGTATATAGCAGGATATCTTTTCAATTAAAGAGATTTCTTGATTTCCTAGTACCTCAGATTTCATTAGAAAGAGGTCACAAAGTATAGTATGTCAAACCTCAACTTCCTCATTGGGAGCTTCAGTTTAGCAAAGTATTTTACCATCTGCCTAAGTGCCTAACTGAATCCGGTCTGAATTCCACAAGATGATGGCTTTTGTCTATTTAAATGTACAAAATATTAACTTTGCATTAAATTAGAACATAAGTTGCATTAAAACTGGTGTTTTTCAGTTAAACATGCACAATGCTGCTACAATAACTCTTACTGTTGTCCACACACTTTTTCTTTATACTTGACTCCCCTGCTGTGTTCTATCTAAGATTAAAGGCGAAATGCTTGTAGACAAGTACATATTTTCTTTCACTTTGAAGTACACAGGCTGCTTGTCTTTTATTTTGTTTCACTCTTCTAAGTTTCTCAATAGTTTCTTAGTATTTTAATAAAATTGAACTCAGGACTGAGCCAGAAGCCAGAAGGTTTTGTTTTCACCTAAGTGAAAGCTGAATCATGCCAATGGGACACGATTGAATGTCCATGTGACACCTTAGACTACAACTCTTACATAGTTGGCCCTTCTGCTCTCATTCTTTCACATCAATGTTCTGATTGCTCCTTAGTTTCCTGTAGCATTTGTCTGGTCTCATGGTTTACTTTTTTCTCTATTGTTCCTTAGTATTAGGCAGAACATTAGGCATAAACCTCCCAGGCAGGGTGGAAAGAAGTGTTAATGCCTGCTGAAGAGTTAAGTCCTGTTCAGCGTGGAGCCAGTTTTGCCAAGTGACAACAGAACATCTTAGTGGCAAACTCTGTCTCTCTCCTTTCCCAATTATTTATGATTACATTGAAATGCACTTATAGCTGTTGGACTGCATTAGAAATATTTCCCTGTTATGATGACTGTCTTGAATTCTACCTTTCATTTTCTTTTAATTGGTTATTAAGCTATCTGATATCCATCATCTCAAAACAGCTTAGTTTCGGCAGTGAGACTTTTAAGGAAATCAACATGAAAATGGTTGAGATTCTATTGATATTCTATAGAAAAATCACTAAATTTCAGAATAATTTCCCATAGGACATCAATGGAATCTTCACCATCTTCCAGTTGATTTCCCAGAAGAGGCCACAGAGAAAAGAAAAGCCACAGACTTTAGCAGACGTGGCCAGTATCTCTCAACGTATAAGGTTACAGAGAAGCTGTTACAAGTCAGAATCAACAAGAATCTTTGTTTACAATGCTGCCTTTGCTACTGATGTACTCACAATTCCATTAATGGGAATACTGTAAAGCCAAGGCAGGCAAAATAATGATTAAGAAGTACTGAACCTGACAGTTTGTTAAACATAAAAAGATACCAAGTATCAAACAAACAAAGCTTAATACAATTAATTAAGAATCCTAGCTTGCAGTCTTCTGTTCAAATTATTCCTTTGAGTAAAGAAGCACTTGTAAAAACTCTTCATTTATCATTTTAAAATATTTGGAGAAAGAGAAACACTACTGCAAGATTTACAAAATCAGTAGAAAAAATAATCACACAAAGCCTTGACAAAATCCAAAGTGTTGTGGCATTGTGAATAAGAGAAGGTAATTAACTTTCCACTAATGTAATTAGCCTTCTGCAAGTACAGTGCTGGAATCCACTTTCATCATTAACAACAGCATTTTAAAATTGTTGCACTGATTGCTCTGAACTGCTTCCAGGACTGACTTTCTTCTGCTCAGCAATTACTCCCAGACAGCCTTGAACCTAGGAGGCTATGTTTAGCTCCCCTTCGAAGGGAATGCTGGCCAAAGGAGCAGCAGGTTACATCCCCAGCAGTTATATTTTAAATACCTTTACCTTTCTCATGGACCTTCTACCAAGGCTGTCAAGAATAAAGCCAATCTCAACTAAATACTAAAATCCATTATGCCATTGCACTGGTTCAAATTTATCATTTCTTAAAGGTGTTCTGAGCAATGACTAACATGGTTACATCTTTTTGACTTTCAGATGAGCTAAAGCAGCCATCCTGAATTTAACTGAGAATAAAATAAAGGCCAGCTTCTCATCTGTAATCCCATACACACCTTTATTTCAGGGACTTCAAGACCTTCTTTCTGTGGATTATGAATGGTGATCATATATGTAACTGAAGATAAGCAAAAAATATCTAGAATTTCAGTAAAATTATTTTCACTTTGGTTACTTCTGTTTTTAAAGAGAACTTATCTTTCTAATTAATATATTTGGCCAATGGCAGTGAGATATGTCCTGTCCCACACATACTTTCTCTGCAATTTATCCACTACGAATATTCATCACTAAACAAGAAAAAAATAAACTTCGACAAAAAAGGGAGATCATTCACAGAACATATTCTTTTCAATTAAAACATAATTTCTCCCTCAGTTATTTTCATTTCACATCATTAGAATGTAGTTTACCTGTATCACTACTTACGCTGTGAATAATGTGTGACAGATATGTTGCAGCTCACCCTAGGATTGCTTTGAGAACCCTTCTGCCAGCAGCTAAAACTTCCACAACTGGGGCAAGTGCAGTGGCCTAGAAAATCCTGAAAAAGGAGCAAATATGTTTTGTGAGGGAAATCTTATTCCAAAAATGGCCAAAAGGAAAGGGAACCCCTTCTTCCTCAATTCTCCAGTATCAGAGGATGGAGGAAACTTCCTTCCCTTTGGGAACCGTGGACCACAAAACCAGATTTGACCTTCAAGGGTCAGAAGCCAAACTCAAGATGCCACTTTATAATATCTAATAACTTTGGTTTCTTTTCTTTTTTTTTTTTTTTTTCTCCCTCATTCAGGATTTTATTTCTGGCTCCTGCCTTTATACTAAAACTAATGTTATATTTCTAGCTCACTTCTGACATATAGTAGATACCTAATATGTGCTTAAACTTAGCTTAACAATCATTTACGCTGGCAGGTGGCATTTTGTTGTCCTCAACTATTTTTTTTATTGGTGGTGGTGGGGTTTTTGGTTTTCCCTCCCTTAATTTCTCACCCTTCTCAGCCCGAGAGAGATTTTCTCCCCTCTCAACACCCCTTAAACCTGCACAGGACTGAGCTCCCTTTCCAGGAAGCTCCTCTCCAGAAACCCACCACATGCTCGAGACAACCCCCAATCTCGTGATCTCTCCTCTCCCTCTCCCTCTCCCTCTCCCTCTCCATTTTGGCCGCCAAAAGCTCCCCCTGCCATGCCAGCTACGCGAACCTCACATGGGGCAGGGGAGGTGCAAGCCCTGCCTCGGTGGTTTAATTAAATAAGCTCCGGAACTGCACCTTGATAAGGGGCAATGCTGCACGGCCAAGCGACCACTGCGCCTTCTCCACAGTGCCCTGCCCGCCAGTGACTGAAAGGAGGCGAAGCGGGAACACTCCCCCCACACCTCCTCCCCATCACGCCTCAGCACGCGCCTAACGGTTCTAACGGCCACAACGGCCGCGCGCAAAAGGGTACGCGTCGCGCGCAGCGGTGCCGTGCGCAAACCCCGCCCAGCCCGTTGCAACCCCGGGAAGGCCCCGCCCCGCGCACCTCCCCGCCCGAAGCGTAGCTGCGCACGCGCGCCCGCCCGGCCGCCTCGCC
>JAWLRI010000229.1:4457526-4479708 GCA_034781795.1 Crypturellus tataupa
GAGGCGGCGGCGGGAGGGCGGGCGGGAGGGAGGAAGGGAGGGAGCCCGCGCCGCCTCCGCTGCCCCCGCTGCCCGCCCGCCCGCGGCGCCCCTGTCCCCTCGGCAGCGCGGGGCAACTCTGAGTAACGGGCGGAGCTGGGCGGGCTGCGCCGTCCCCAGCGCGCTCCCCGCCGCCCGCTCCCGGGGGACGTTACCGCCGCCTCAGCGCGTGTGGCGCGGGCTTCGGGGACGTTGCTGTCCCACGAACTTACTGAGCAGTTTCATTTGCCCTTCCCTGCCTTAGCTGAAGGCCCCGAGCTGCACAGACGCCCGGCCGTGTTGCCTTTCATTTCCCCCAAACTCTGACTGTGAGTTAGGTCTAGGTTAGGTGTTCTTGTCCGCAGAGCACAACTGGAGCCATGGTGTTTGCCACTTGTTTGTGCGGCTGGGACGTGAGATGATCAGATGGGGTCACCCATTGACTTTAATATTCCTTGTCCTGCAAATGGAGGAACACAACAAACTACACCCGTGACAAGTTTTTGATTTTGCTCACGTGATAGGGAGTCATCAACACTTCTATATTGTAGAGATCCACCAAGCTGTTGTTGCTTTGGATCCATCTTTGGACTGCTTAAAAGAACACATGTTTCTCTCTGTGAATAGGTGCGGTGTGATCTAGTTATCTGCAGGAAAAGCACTGGGTGGGGAAGGCTCTCACATCTAATATTGGATTTGATACTGAGCCTATCATGTAAGTCCAAATCAGGTTTGCATTGAGCTAGTGCCAGTGGGTAGTTTTCTGCTGCACTGCAGAGTACTTGCTTGTTTGGTGGATTTTTTTTTCTGTTCTGCCTCCCAGTAGCATGCAATTTAACCTAGGGGAGGATATAACACAAGCACAGTGAGCAGAATACCCTCTACCCCTCTTACTAGTTACCTGTTTTCAAGCACTAAACTGAAAAACTGTAGCCGCCCATTTGCTTTGTCTGATGTGATGCTTTTTGTATATTAGTGATCTTCCTTAAGGCTTCTTCTTGTCCCCAATATCTTTTGGGGATGGACAGGAGCATCTCCAAGAGCTTGGTCAACTAATGCTTTCTACTTGAAAAGAAAGCAATACTTGTTAGTGGTGTGAGGCTATGTGACTACCTGAACTGAGTTCGCACTTATTTTCCCTCTTCTTTGTAGGGCAAATATGCCTTCCTAGGAGGATGGTAGAAGACAGCATTTCTTTTAAAATCTCCTTAAACTAATAAAAAAGTTAGTGGATGCTACCAATAAAGTGCAAATAGACAATAGACATTTACAGGCTGTAATCCTAACCTCATAATTAAATGAGGTATAATTTGCTTCTTAAAGACCTTCTAGTTGCTGTATATAATTTCTGAAACTTTGTCACTGTCTGATCACACACATGCTTCTTCTTTTGAAATCAGTTAGCTTCAGAAGCAATCTGCTCTAGTTCCTAAAGCGCGACATGTCACCCAGTAAAACCTGTGTTTGTTTTCTGAACTCATGAAATGTTACTGATAAAACTTGGTGAAAGTGAGACATACTCAAGTTCTTAATAAATAGTTAAGGGGAGGGAAAAGCAGGCATTTAAAAAAGAAAAGAAAGAAAGAAAATCCATTGATTTCCTTGGGTTTTGTTTCAGATGCCTTCAGTTCTCTCTCTACACTGGCCTGCTTGGATGCTTTGATGTATAGAGAAGGGGTAATAAGTTCCAGTAACAGTAAGGGGTAACAGTTTCAGTGTCATCTTCTGGTCAAGCTTTACATGTAGTCTTATAAATACTCCCAAGCTAGTAGATTCAAACAACGTGTTTGTTGCTTGCATGGAAGTTTTTACTTGTGTGACATGAATGTACTTTGAGCTAAACCTAGTGGATTTATACTGCATATCCACCTGTACCAAATATAAATCCCAGGGATCGTCTAAGGATTTTTAGCAGGATTTTGCTTTTTTCACTGACTGTTTTGCTAACCCTTTAATCCTGTGCATGGCAAGACTACTTGTGTAAAGTTTTTTTTTTTTTTGAGAAATGATGAAAATAGCAGAATTCATGCTTATGTTGCTCAATGCTTTTTCATTCTAGAAGATTTGAAAAAAAAAATAAAAAAGCTTTGAAAAAAAATAACTAGCAGTCATATTTCTGGTTTTCACCAAACTTTTAAATTTTATTACAGAGAAACTATTGGGACCTGGTAAATGCATTTTTTGGTTTTTCTGAATTGTAAATTGCCATTTGCTTTCTGTTTTCCAGTGGCATATCCAGATATTTCAATATAGATGTTCTTGGTGAAGACTGAGTCATATACTCACCAAAGAAACCACAGTATTTTTTTTTTGAGAGCCACAGACAGATTCTTAATTTGATTATTTATTTGAAATTCTTTTTCCATGTTGCCAAATCCATGTGAATGGACATCTTTCAATTTCTGACTTCTGATTTAATGTGTAAACTTGCTAGTTCTGGGTAGAAGTTAACTTTTTTTTTTTTTTTTTTTCCTCTTTTCTATGTTTTCTTTGGGAGTGCTCCAGAGATTTGTAATCCAGGTGCTAATAAACATCAGGTTGTCATGAATTAGGGAAGGGAGGAGTCAAGTACTCTCAGTTGTGATAGGAAGACATTTAGATTTTGTCTTCTGATAATCCCAGAGTCCACTTCTTTAAAACAGAAAGTGACCTTAGCTGTCAAAAGAAAAAAAAAAAATCTAAACCATCATCTGCAGGTAAGGTTACCCAGTGCTGTTCAGCTATTGACTTCAGTGGAAAAGGTCATAGACTAGAAAGAGAAGTCCTAGATGTTCAGAGAGATTTCAGCTAGTGAAAAATAATCTTTGTTCTTTACCATCACACAAAGCTTTGATGTCTGCTATGAGAATAGCATGTAGAGTTTGAAATCAGCTCCTCAAGATAGGTTACATTTAAACTAAATTAGGAACAGGAAGAGGAACTAAGGTGAAAGGAGGATGGAAAGTTTCTCATATGAGGGTTGACTAAACGAGTTTAGCTCGTGTAGTCTGATAAGCCTGATGACTATCTAAAAATACAGTAGTAGAATAAATAAGAATGAAAAACCCTTTAAGTCAAAAGAAGAAAAAGGTAAAGCACCTCTAAATATATTTCTAAATACTAGATAATTCTCAATATTAGAAATGTTTATCAGACTGCCTGTTTCAGTTCTGTGAACAAGACATCTTTTCTATAATGGTTTGTAAAGTGATGGAAGGAATTACATAACATGTAACCTGTGGCAGCAGGAATTTGTAACTCATGATTCAGGATATGCCTTTTGAGCTTCAATTTTTGAGGGGCTTAGATGTATCTTATTACAAGTGCCTGTGATAAGTTGTATTCTCTTCACTTTGCAAAATGGGAAAGATGTAACTTAAAAATGGAGAGAAAACTATAACATGAGCTTGTAATAGTTGTGCTTATGCCCATAAGAAACAGTACCTTGCTTTTAGAGGCATTTCTCTTCCAGATTAAAAATTGCAACTGAAATATAGGGATGATTTATCTGAATTTCTAAATGTTAGACCACTGAGGACTCGGAGAAATACCTTCAAAATAAGTGATTGCCAACTATGCTTTAAATGATTTAAAGGACAGATTCCTGAGTTAGTTTTATGTAATGTGATTTTCTTTTTTTTCTAATTTACTAGGTATTAGAAGACTTAATAGGCCAAATCAAGCCAGATCAATTATTGCTCTGGATTAGACCCTTGTAGACGGTATTAGGAGGTTATTTCTCTTTTAATCTGGACTTCAGATCTTTTTTTTTTTTTTACTTCGAAATTTTTAATAAAACTTAAGTGCTTTTTTTCAAAGTTGCTTGCGTAGCTCTAGAACTATATTACCTTCTGCTTTAATTAATATTTTTTTTTTAATTATTGGATTCTTGAATCTTTCCTTCCTGTCCCCTCTGGGTTTCCGTCTCACCCTTAGGCTAGTGGGAGTTTAATTTTGTCTGAACTATGCAGTAAATAAAGAGAATAGTCTGTAAAACTTCTGGAGATGCACTAGCGAGACTGTGCTAAAGGCCAGCAGTGATGCTGACTAAACATGTAATACTACAATGTAACATAATTCTGTATTCAGTATACTCAAAGCCTTTTATATTCTTTTACCCATTCTTCTCTAATTGAGATTTCTTGCATGTGTGCTGTAACAGAACAGAACGTTTTGGCCACTGTTGAAAGTTAAGTCTTTAGATGTATTTCAGGACTTTATCAGCCTTCATATTTAACCCAGTAAAACATATTGTGTTTTTGTTACGTTCTCAGTAGCTCTAAATCTTTAAGCACTAATCTGCTTTATTCTTTGGGGAGATTGGTAGTGCAATGGGAATTTCAATTGACATAAAAGGCACCACTTCTGGCTCAAGGAGTTCTTGAACCAGAAATTGCTGAAGGTTATTGTTAGACTATGCTGTGGAATGCTAACACGTACTTTCATTGTACTGTTTTGGAGGCACCTGCTACTGGTCACCACAAGATTCAGCGTTCTGAGCTGGGGGGACCTTTGGCTAAACTAAGTGCAGTTAGTCTTGCGTTATGTGTGTATAGTGAAAAACTCTGCAGCATTCCCTGAATTTCCTCATAGTTCACTACTTACGTTGTGTGACTGCTAAAACTTCGTGACCATTTCAGATAGTTTCCTTGCTAATAGACAGAAAAATCACTTCAAGAACAAACTTGTGCATGTGCTTCATATTATTAGGCTTTTCTGTAATTTTGAAAGGCTGAAAAAGCTATATTTTTTTTTATAATCAAGCTGTCTTATTGATAAATATTTTGTATAATAAAATTTTGAAATTTTAAAAATGGAGACCAACTGCAGTATTATGTTGAAAGTAAAGGAAGATGTGCTTATTCTAGTAACCTTTGTGTTGGCCTAACTTTGTATTGTGTTTACTATTTATATGTCGAGCACTTACTTAGTATTGCGACTTTCAAGTTCACTTTAATATGTTGTTACCAGAACCATACTTCACTTGCATGCGCTTCTAAAAATTTTTCAGTGGAAGGAAGTGGATGAAACAAACATAAGTAATGATGGTTAGATGTAGTACTTCAAGCTTAAGAGACAAAGGCTCAGAAATTTTTAAATGAGTAGTACCCTCTTGGTTATTATTCATTTATTTTAACATTGTAAACAATTAGCACTCCAATATGCTTTGACTTAAATTAGCTATTGAAGTACTTAATTAGACTTCTTCACTAGCACTGTTGACAAACATTTTAATTAACTTAGTAGGTTTCTAAAGACAGCACAAGTTCTTTTATTATACTTCCTTCTTCTTTGAGCATAATTACACCTTTGTATTTCTCAGCAAGCTACTTGCCAAGTCTGGGTATCTGAATGACTACTGTGTGTGCAGGAGTCTACATACATAAGATGTAATGGCAGGGGACTAATGATATTTTAGCAATATTAACATGTGTGCAAGTGTCCATTAAGGACTTGAACAAATACTGTCTTCCCAAAAGATTAGTTTCTACAAGTATCAATTATGAACAATAAAAGAGATGCTCATGCTTTTATTTTTTTGTGATATTTTTGTTGTTTTTTCTGTTTTTTTTTTATTTTTTTTTAATTTTTTTTGAATAAAAATATTCAGCCAGTTGAGCAGAGTTGACAGTGAAGGTTTTAATTTGGCATACAGTAAACGGCGTTGTTCCAGCATAAAAGTCTGTAGCTCGAATGCCAATGGCTTGCTGCAGTTATACTTCATTATGCTACTGAACTGGAAAGACCAAAGATGTAGAGAGGGTGGGAGATCATATAGTTATGTGGTTCTGCACAAACAAATGGAATTAATGTTTAGTTAACCTCTTGCTTTCATATGTGCTTTTAAAAATAAGGAAGAAAAAAAAAAAAAACAAATCAGGCTGTGCTGTCAGTGATCTGCTGATCTACAAAAACAGCTAATTGAAACTTTGAATTGGTTCAGTATGTTTGGAGCTAGTGGTAACAGACTTCCCAGCAAAGCTTCTCAACTCTGTGAAATACAGATCTCCCTATGGTTTTCAGTGTCTTTTATAAAGGCTTCTCTGATGTTCATCATGAGGGGGCTTCACTGAAGAAGCCCTGGTCACTGTGATACCTGAGACTTAATTTTCTTGAAATCCATAGCTGTTTTAAAATTATGTTTAGTCTTTTGCACATTTTGCTTGAGAGAGATACAGTAATGCTTTGCTTTTTGAGATACAGTAATGAATGTCAGAAAAAGGAGATAAATGAGTTTATTAAAACTAGCTTTATGTATTGCATATTGTCAATTGCATATTGTCAATTGCATAAGTAAGGGAGAGCAGGGGAAAAGGGCAGTAAAAGGATTAGTGGAATTAGTGTAACCAGAGGTTTAAAATGATATAAGGAAGGAAAGATTGAAGCCTGACTTATTCCCATTGTAAGAGATTTTTTTTTTATGCTTTTAGCTACTTGAAGGTATTGAAATAAGGCAAAAAGCTATATTTCTGCTTTACGGGATGTTTGTAAACTACCTTATGAATGATACACAAGATCTTACAGAAATATAAATGGTATGCAGGTGAAATAACAAAATTGTTAAGAGATTCTATGATATAAAGACAAGAAGAGATTTTCCTATTTAAAATACAAAAGCTATTATTTTTATTAAGGGAAACTAAATAAGTTAGGTGGAATATATCCTGTTTGTCTCTTTTTGTTTTCAAGGTTTGGCTTGAGCAACAAGTTTGACACAGAATTTCCTTCTATTCTGACAGGGAAGGTAAGTGTGAGATTAAACTGTTCCTTTAGTTCGAAAGATACATTGCATCCAGTGGTTTCAGTGCTACAAATACACCTTAGTGAAAAAAAAAATTCCATTCCAGATGAATACTGCAGTGAAGAAGTAATTCTGCCCTGTGTGAACTGGTTGGTCAATGACCAGCCCTTTACAGTGCACTTTTTGTTTTATTAGGGTACATGAAAAATAAGTTGCAGTGATTTTTTTTTTTTTTAAATTGATTTCTAAACACAGAAAATCTCAAGGTGGCATGATACTGTTTTCTTCCATCAATATACATGAAGTCAAGGTGAAGTCAAGGCTTATTTACCCCTCTTTATAAAATACCTGCAGTTTGTGCCACTTGCAGTATGGATTCAATTATTTCAGATACGAGACCTCTCTTTGCTTATTACTTGTCAAGTGTTAAGTTTATTTTTAGACCCTTCTTTGGAATAAAAAGCTGTTTTCTGTAGCTTTAAGTAGCAAAACATTATGGTGCTACATGTCAAACCTATAAATTCTGTATTTTTTTAATATATTCACCAATACAGTTTTTTAGTTTTCTGAAAAATTACAGTAGTCTGTTTTTTATTTTGAATCCCATTTTCTTTGTGATATGCAGAGTTAGTCAGTAAATACTCATATTAATTTATTCTCGAAATTTTGTAACGTGATTATTGTTTTAAATGCTTTTTCATAAATGTGTTTTTTCTCAATTTTTTATGTATGCTTTCTTTAAGCAGTTTCATTCTAGTGCTTTTCTTTTTTTCATTTTATATCTCCCCTCTGTATCTCTTCCAGCATTTGTGTGGAAGAAGATATTTGGCTCTTATTACTGTCTCTAATGACATACCATACAGCTAAAGCTTCACAAGTCTCTGCAGACTCTTGCTGTAGCTGTCGAGTCATATTAACAATATACTGAAATGCAGATGAATACTTGTTCTGGCAAATCTGTGTGTGTGTTTTATTTAGTTAGTTAGTTTTCACTCCAGAGTATAATGATAAAATTCTCCAGTTGTGTTTGTCCAGCATTGTTTCACATCAGTCCCTCTGAAAAGTTTAGGGGATTTCTGGGTGTTAAAAACAATCTGAGTTGTGGCCTTAATTCAGCATCTCAGTGAAGTCAAATGGAAGAATATTACTGACACTATAGTGTCTGATGTGAAGACTGATGGTGACCAAACTGCCTTTAACTACTTCATGTCAAAGGTTTATTCTTTTCTAAGAAATTCTTTCAGATTGCTGAAAAGCCATGAATGACTTTTTGGTAATATTTTACCAGTTTTTAATCTTCTTTTAATCAAGATGTAGTTTTCCATAAATAGTGCTTTAAAAAGGAGTCTAGCAGGGAGTGTTAAAATGTAATTCATTCAAATAATTCTATTTCTCTCTATCTTTAAAATGCTAGTGCCAGTGGAAAAAAAAAACAGCTTTTTTTAATACAAACCTCAATACCTGCCATATTTCCCCTTGAATGCCCTGTTGTTAAATGGACAGCAAGCAATTGGTTTTGACAATGTGTAGGAAAAGTTTAAATTAATTCAGTTGACTGCTTGGGCTTAATTTAGCAATGCATCTGCCTGGCATTTCCCTTTCTTGTCCCATGCACCTAATCTGTGATAGCATTAATCACAGAAAACATGGATTTGCTGTATATAGTTGCACCTTTTTACTGAGAATCTTGATATCCTGTTTTCTTTTTCTCATATATAGCTTCAAGGGCCCTTTTTTTTTTTTTTTTTTTCCTCTTGCTGCCACACAGTGTCATCAAGGACGTTAAAGCCAGGGCTGTGGGTTGTTGGGTGTTTTTTAATGATTCCAATGCAGCAATGAATAATCTGCTGCTTCTACTGGTTTTTGCAGTCAATCACACTTATCCCTACTGAAAATGAAAACTCGGTCAGTTTGTTCCAGTAAGAAAGTATTAATCAAATATCCTATAAATAATTCACAATACAAAGTTATAGTCAGCTGGTGCATCACTTTGAGAATTTCTGCTTTTCTCTTGCAAATCACAGATTATGCAGAGCACAGTGACTGCTTACATTCAGTACTATTTTTGGATTAAAATGTTTACAGTAAACTTGCATTAATACATTACTAGAATTAAGCGATTTCATACTTTATTCAGAATATACCTGTAAATTACATTATTCAGTGTGAATTAATATTGCTAATATATTCCATCTGCTAATGGAGTAGAAAAGGTGAAGCCGTGAGGTATGGTTCATAAGTAATTCTGTGGCACTATTTTCTTTTTAATTATTGATCTGGATGAAAATAGATAAAACTAGCTACAATTTTCTTACAGAAACACTATTTTGATTTATAGCACTATATGATCTAAGGAGACTTAATTAAGCTTCCTGACCCTCAGTTTACCCATCTACACAAGGACTACAGTACACCTTGTGCTAAATTGTCTTCATCTGAAATATTTTTCTTTCCTCACCCATCTCTCATATCTCCTCATCTTCCCATTTTCACAGATTCTGAATTGTTATTGTAGATATGTTGTTTGCAGCTAGGGCACATGTAAGGGCATCTTAAATATTTAAGTGAGATATTTCTTGTTTTTTGAGGGGCAAAGGTGGATGCATATATTTGAGGAAATTAAAAAGACAATAAAACCATAAAGAAAGGAAAATATCAGGTGGGCCAGACAGTGGGTCCAGTTAATTCATTTAGATTACCTTGATATTTATATTGCCAGATGAGAAATAAACTTCAACTGATTAAAAAGAGAGGTGGGCTTTGAAAGAATTAATTCTTTAAAAGTACATCTTATAAGAAAAGGTTTAACTTATGTTTAATGCAGAGGCAGTATTTACCCTGGAATAATGTGATTGAACTGGGACAGATTTAAATTCTCGCTAAATTTGAATTCTAGATACTACAGTTTTTTAGTGTTATTACAGCATTTCGAATAGACTTTTTAAAACAGTTCTATTCATATCTTTGCTAAAGTGAAGCATATCTTCTAGTTCTAAAAGTTTAGGAAGTTTATTCACTACCCTGAATTTTTAGCCAAGCTTTAAAAAAAACAATACTCCTTAGGATGTTTGGCAGAAAGCACACACTTCTTCAGGTAACAAGAAAATGATGGAGCCAGTGAACCTTCAGGAAGAAAGCAGAGTTTCCGACCCTGACTTTAAAACACTAAGGGTCCCATACAGAGATTAGTGTGCGATGCAGGGAAGTGAAAGCCATAAATGTATTCTTGGTATTGTGATCCCATTGCCATGTGTGATTGATAGGGTTTGTGAACATGATGACTGGAGGAGGAGGATCAGGCCTGCTGGGCTTTGCTCCCTCTCTTCCTGTGTTTGCATCCTGTTGTAAAAAAAAAAAAAAAAAAAAACTGTGACACTCCCTCCTCTCCTTTTATGTTTTGGGGGCTTTATTTTTTTCCTTAGAGATCTGAAAGGAGCTAATGTCTCTTTACAAGGTGTATTGCACAGCCAGGAGCTGTATACGTATCTCTTTCTTTTCAAGACTCAAACAGAAACTCTCCAAGAGACTTTCTGAAATTATTCGAACCCAGACTTTCTTAGTGACCTTTCTTGAGACAGGAAGCGCTGTTAAATGCTCATTGTTTATTTGAAATATTTTGGTCATTTCATTTTATTGTTTCAATCTCTTTTGCTGCAGCAGTGGCAAGATGTAAAATTAGGCCAAAAATCAGTAAACTTCGTAGGCAACGATTTCATTTGAGTAGCATATTAGTACAGTATTTTGTTTACAGATATTCTGTCCTTTGTCACTCACTAACAAAAGCTGCTTAACTGCTATGAAGCTATGAACTGAGAGGAACAAAACTGTGTTTTTCTCTTTACACCCAGAATGTTCCATATCTTGGTCACTGGCTCCTTAAGTTTTAAATGAAGATGTCATTGACTGACAGAAATATTGACTGTGTTTAGACTTTTAAAAGAGGAGAAATTATGTGCATAATCTTGATCAAAGCTAAGTCAATTAAATCTAAACTTTATACTCTTTAAATAATTTCATCTTATTTTGCAGCTTAGAGTTGCTGCTGCTTGAAAGCATTAGATACCTAAGCAGGGAGAAGTGAGACACTCACATCAGTATTATCGTAACCATTATACCAAAATATCTGAGGTGCAAATATTTGTGCTGCTTGGTGGCACCCAAAATGGATTTCCCATGCCACTCTATATGGGAATGAGAGTACTTTAATAATGTTCTTATAGAGTAGTATCAAACTGTTGTCCTAAAGTGGAAAAAAAAATCATTCTTCCAAAAGACAGAAATAGGGGATTTTTACCATGCCACTTTCTGCCCTCCTGAGATCTAAGACTCCAACTGACTTCTTTTTGTGTTGAATGTTGACACTGATAACCAAGTTTCTGCACATTAAGCTCGACCGTGCGCTGTGCAGCTCCATTCTTTTGGGTAGGTTTGCACAGCTGCATTGGGGTGATGGGAGGTGTTGTCAAGGTCCAACAAACTTTGTGACTAATAAAAAAGGGAATGTTCTCCTTTCCTGGTGGAATTTATTGCACAAGTACTAATGGTATTTAAAAAGGCCTTATTTTTATCTTTAAAACAAACAGGATGATCCATATACAAATTTCAAGGGCCTTATCAAAGAAGGTGCCATTTGTATATATCTAAATGTTAAAAAGAGCCACACGTAAACTTCCTTAAAAGCCAAGAATGCTCATTTGTCAACACACATAATCCCGACTTGCTTGGAAGCAGGTTTGCCCTCGGAAACTGCTCAATGTTCCTCGTACTGCAGACCATCAATCCAAACTTTACTACAAAATTTGCTCTGGCATTGAAGACCAAGTAGTCTTATTCACATATATATGAAGTTTGTAGTGCCCTACATGTAAAAGAGGGCTTTTGCAACAGACATAAACCTTTGTTTCAGAGACATGCAGGTGCAGGCTTGCTTTCCATGTATTACAACACAACTATCTTTTATTCTTTCAAAATGTCCCAATACATGGGATCTCTCTATTTCTTCTTCCAAATTTGGGTTGGACTTTTTGTGTTCAGGATATATATATATATATATATATATATATAGCATTCTTTTATTAACCCAGATAAGACTTCTGATATAAAATACATTTTAAATGCTGATGTTCCAATCAGTCCAAAGTGAACTTTTGAATTTGCTCTACCCTGTACATGCAAAAGGAATTATAAGGAAATGTTTTAGTATTGGAAAAAATGTATCTCCATGACATAGCTGTGTTATACTATACTTTTAATTGTTGTCTTCTCCTTCCCCTCTAAAAAAAAAGAAGTTGAAGTACTTGCTGTGTACTTATTCCTGCTATAAAGTAATCATGTTAATTGATGTTCTTATGTTACTGACTGTAGGCCTAGCTTGTGTACAAACCGAGATGACCCCTGACTTTGTATTGCATGGTGATCTGAATGGCCAGGAAGAAGATGCAGTTATTTAAGCCCTTTTCTACCATGTTTTAAAGAATTTAGCTCTTGTGACTAGGTGGAGGTGTAGGGATTAGGTCCTCTCAATTTCCTGTCCCCTGCCCCTACTCCTTTGGTAAAAGGTGTCTTTGTCATTATTTTGTTTTTCCCTTTTGCTTGTTTGCATAGTTAAATGAGTTGGGTTTGGTTGGAGGAACTGTGTAATAGTTGCACAGTTTAGAGTGTAGATTAAGACTTTTTTTTATTCCTTCAAAGTGACAAACGGTTAGGAAAGATGCCTTTTTCTTTTTTTGAATTGTTTCACCTATTGTCTGTTGAAGTTGGATTCAACTGACGTAAGCCAGAGCTTGGGTTCACTAAGCAGAATAAAATTCAGTGTGTTGCCTTGGGTGCAAGCTATGATACCATGACTCCATATGTGACTTGTTGCACACAAGTTACTTAGATCACTTGTACAGAGCTGATATCCTCTGTGGAGTGTTAATACTGGATGTGCTTAGACTGCTTCTCAGTGCTGAGTCTGGTAGCTCTTCTGCAGAGATATGAGGGATTTGGGGCATGTGGATGGTTAAATGCTCTAATTCTTTTATAAGAAACATGCTGCCATTGGAGAAGCTTATTTCTGACAGAGCATGTAGTTTCCCACTGTGAATCTGCAGTGACTATATATAGAAAATCTTATTTTGAGCAAGCTTTTTTGAATATTTCTTCATTTAAAGAAGTTATTTATCAAGTCATATTTTTAAAACTGAGAACTTAACAGATAAAATGCCAAAACCATAATGTCATGTATTGTCTAATTTACTCAAAAAAATTCCTAGAATAAATAATAATTTTGTTACGATAATACCTGTGTGTTTTCACAGGAGTTTTGGAAAAAGATAGTGTACATTTTTAGGGTGCCTTTGTCCTTGGAGGTTATTCTACAGCTGGTGGAATGGGAGAAACAGAGCTCTGTGCTTACACCTTATCCACTGTGATCAGAGTTGAGCACCAGAACTCCAGCCAGTGATAAAGAGGCCTTTGCACTAAATTACAGGATGATAACCTGAAACACCTGAGCTTCATGATAACTGCCTCACCAGCGTTTTGGAAGATTGTATTGTATTGTATAATGACATTGTTTCCCTTACCTGTAGATTGGCAGGAGTGAGTTATCAAGAGAATCCTCTGTAAAGTTTTTCAATTGAAGTTCAGCACTTCTGTTGCAGGTTGCCCCAGAAGAATTCAAGACCAGCATCAGTCGTGTGAACTCATGTTTAAGAAAGAACCTTCCTGTTAATGTAAAATGGCTACTGTGTGGCTGTTTGTGCTGCTGCTGCACACTGGGCTGTAGCCTGTGGCCTGTAGTCTGTCTTAATAAAAGAGTGAGTATATGTTTCATTTTATTATATATATATTTTGTTGTTATTTTCATTCTTTTGCAGTTACTGGTAACATTAAAGTTTAACAGCATCTTCCTCATTTCAAAACTATTTTCTCTATCTCGTTTGCATTCAAGAACTTATTTTGCTCTTCTAGATTTTACTTTAAAATCATTTAGTAATGAAGAAATTATGTTGAATTGCCAATTGATTGATCATCTAGGCAAAGCTAATCCTATCTCAGTTCAAGGAACATAATGAAGCATATGATACCCTGAACATTCAGAATCTATAAAGTTATAGCAGTTGTAATAAATGAGTGCAGAACAGATGTTCTAAAGTTCTCCTAACTGAAGTGAAAATTACCCTTGTGTTTTTCTCAGAAATAAATATTTCTGAAAGTAATAACTTAGTATGTAGTATGTGCTATAATAGTTCTGAACTGTGGTTTATTTGACACATTTTATTGTTGTCAGAATTTCAAATTGTTCATTTTGAGTGTGTTAGAATTTCCCTTTATTTTGTCAACTTTCTGTTGAAGAACATCTTTATTGGGCCCAAAATAATAATCGTGAAAGACACTTTAACAAGATCAAGTAAACATTATCTTAATTACCTTTATTGCTTACGTTAAGAATTGGTTTATCAGTGATAAACATGCTGGAAAACTGTACATAGAAACAGTGTAAAATATCCTTTGCAGTTTTATAGTTTGTGCTACTTGAGCCATAGCACCTTACTTATCCAAAACTGCTATTAGTAATAGTATGAGGAAGACTGGAGGGAAATTATTTTATACTTGTTAGCTTATGCATAGTAGAAATATTTTAAAGCATAGTAGCTCTTGCCATTGAGTTTATTGTCTTTAAGAATGCACACTGAAAGCAAAAACAAGAAATAGGCAGTGTTTTTCAGAGAAAATGAACCAGAAGTGTGTTTTGCCACTTCCCAACTTGCTTAAGAAAATAGCAGTAGCATTGATGGGCAAGTAAAGCCATAAAAGCAATATGTAATATTTCCCATACAGATTCTTCAAGTTAGATTTTTAGAATTCTTTTTATTTTATTCTTGGTCTCCTCTGATTGATGAGAAGCAGAAACAAGTAATTTGCTTTTTATGGTGGAGACCAAAGCTTTATGGAGTCTTCAAAGGTGATAGTATTTGTCCACAAAATGCTGAATTCACAGCCCTGAAAGCATTTTGGGTTAAGCTGATTGCTGAGACCTGTATCATTAAAATATCAAGTTTATTTTCCTCATTTTAGCAGCATTTATATACACTAGCAGCATTTATATACTCTTACTGCAACAGAACATACTTAAGACATACAGATGGAATATTTGAAATTTTTAGACACACTTTATATTCTTGTGTTAGTGAACATACAAATAAATGAGCATGCAAGGTTGTAGCACAAGTATAATTCTCAGGAGCATACAAAGATAGATACTGAGCAGGATTTGGGAAGCCCATGGTACTACTTCAGATGTGTTTGTATATATGTATGTCTGTGTACACATACACATATAAAAGAGCATTGAAAAGGCTTGTTTTGTTATTCACGCATCCAAACTAATTTTGCCATCACTGGGCAGCCCTGTAGTATGCACATATATTATGTGGTGCATTGCTAAGACCAATGTTGAAGTATTTTCAGTTCAGAATCAACAAGTCATTAAAAATATTTTAATAATTGGAAAGAGCTAGAGAAAAACAGCTAAATGACTTGGAAAACATTTGAGAATGTTTCTATTCAGCTCGTTGAATGCTGCATTGAAAAGTAATTTAATCACTGTAAGAACAGCATATATAAGATAGTTCTTGCTTTTCTCATCTAGCCAAAATTGGCATTACAAGGCTCCCCAAGGCTGGAATATGAAACTTAACTGGAACATGAAACATGTACTTGAGGATAACTTTTGTCACTGAGGAAAAAAATATGTTTACAAGGAAGTAGTGATTTGTCTACCACTATGTCTTTGAGTCAGGATTGGATAGCATTGTATATTTTAAATGAGATGGTTTAACTCACCTTCCAATATTAGGTTGAACAAATTGGTTGATGGACATTATTCCATGGCATCTTATGCACGATTTAGAGTACCTAACCAGAGTGGTCTTTTTATGACCTTAAAAATCTCTGAAACTCTAACATAATAAATAAAGATTTAATAAATAAAAGAAAGGATTACTTCCCCCTCTCCCACTATCAGTGAAATGGCTTCTTAGTTTTAGAAATGGATTGACTTTTTTCACAATGAGATCCCTCCTGCAGATCTAGACTGGTTAGTGATTCAGGGGATTCCTTTTGCACGTTGACGGTTGCCGTGATCTTTTGGCACTTAGGTACTGTGTAAGCTCTCAATAGGGCTTAGGAGGGAGCTTGTGAAGACAGCAGAATATGAAGATCATATGTACTTCAAGAGTTGAATATACGGGCTCAATTTATTGTGAGTCGGATTTCAATGGTTCTGATTTTTTTTTTTTTTCAGGATTCGGGTGATAAAATTAGCAAAATCTGGAAATTACATATATGTGGATTCCTTGCTTTCAGTTATTTGTTCATAGAGGATATCATCTTGTCCAAAAGATTGGAGATTCTGTTTGTTGTGCTTGGCTATGGTGATCAGAAATCCTAAATTCACAAGGATCTATAATAATTGAAAGAGGATTTGGGAAGTTCCAGTCCTAAGTTAACCAAAAAAAAAAAAAAAAGTTTTCTTTTTCTGAAGAAGATCAAATGTTGAGCTGACGTGGTAGGACTTGCATTTTCATTTTTTCTTTTGCTTGGTTCTGCTTCTATAAAACTAACCTATTTTAGATTAATCTTAAGCCAGAAACACAATAGTAAAGCTCTTCTGGATGAGGTTGGCTACTGAACCATTTATAATACAGTTTTGACTTACTTTTTAGACTAGAAGATCAATTCAGAAGTTATTAGAATGGGAAAATAACAGACTATATCATAAGGTAAGAAAAGTTAGAGTGCTTGCTTTCTTTAGTTTTAAGAATAGTAAGTTTTTTTGCATAATTGGCTTAGGAATTTTACTGTCCTATTATAATTTCTTACTTTTTATCCAGTCCTGATCTTAAGCCTTAGTGTCCAAATGCTATTAATTTGGTATATGCTTATGTTATATAACTCACTTAAAATAATGCTGTATTACACATTAATCCCATGATAATTATATTTTCTTAGCTTGGTTTGCACTGGAAGCTGAGTAAAAGAAAATGTGAAACTAGCAATATGATGGAATATGTAAGTATTATTTCTATAGTTTATCTGGTATTCAGCATTACTGTGATTTTATAGACAAAGTCCTTAATTTACTTGGTTGCCTGAAAAATCTCAGAAAACGTGCAGTCTTGTTTGGCCTATACTGCTAAGGCAACTCATGATGAGAGCAGCCATGTCAGATATTGAAACTCGGAAAAGGTGACTGCTAACGTATTTTCTCTTCATAGCAGTTCTATGCTTGCATTACAAGTAATCTTATCTTGATCTGTAATTTCAAATGAGGGTGACCCGCTGTAACTTCATGCTTTGATGTAATTCCCATAGCAGTCCAAAGGCTCTTAACTCTTGATAACTACTGATAGATCAGTGTTTGAGACAGAATATTCGTTTAGGAAAACAGAATTTGAGGCATTTCTGTTGCCCTGCTGCTATCCCAACCATTTTCATGTGTAGCCATAAAAGTTTCCTAGACTTGAAGTGAAGTAATAGTCACCTCCAAAAAGTCAAGCACCACAAGTAAGATATGCGTTTCTAAATGGCTGAAATATCTTTTGTTATTCTGAGAAACTTTTCCTTCTGAGATGTTCCTAAAGAATATCTCAGATATGTTTAGTCTTACCTACTAGATAATTTTGCATAGAAATTGTGCTAAGGGTTTGAACACTTTGGTTACTGTGTTCTATTCTTGTCTTTTTCCCTTTTTCAATAGGTAATATTAATAGAGTTCTTACCAAAATATCCCATATTTCGACCTGACTGAGGAACAACGTTTGGTCTTTCATGTTACCTGTCATTTTCTACCCTTAGTGCCTTGTAGATGATTTTGGAAAGAAGATGGTCTACTTTGCTGTGATTTAAAATGTTCTTCAATAGAATATCTTCCTTGCTATGTTACTTTCTTTTGTTTAAGAAGAGAACAATTTGCACATTTTTTTATGTTAAATGAAGCTTCTATGTTGCACTCTGAATTTTTAACATTAACAACTGATATAGTTGCCACTAGGGATCTAACATCAGTGCTGCTTAAAGTTGTTCTAAGCATGCTGCCTTATTAATTTCTATATTTGCTGTCCTTAAACATACATCCCAATGCTGTTTCATACTGTATTTCATTCTAAATGTCGCACTCCTGTAAATCCTCAGTAGAAACGTCCAAGTAAGCTTCTAATAGTAAAGATTTTAATATAACTTGCTTGCATAGGACTTGCAATTGACAGCACTGGTTTTGTCCTGCACTTTGCAAAAATCATCATTTACATTAGGGGGGTAATTATTTCACCCACTATGGATTTGTAAATATTGACTCTTTGCATAATGTAAAGTGCGGTATGCCAAGGTTTACAGATTGTAATATAGCTCTTGTTATTCCATTGCCAACAATTCGACATAGTTTTATTCATTACATTTGTTAGCATCCTTCTGATTGTATAGACCCATTCACATGCTGTTTTTGTGGTAAAGCCATAATGAGTTTGTACATATGTTCAGATGTGTAGGACTCAGTTGCACTTTTTTTTTTAGTAAATGGATGAAAACTGAATAGCATTTCTGGTTTTGTTACTTTTTCTTTTAATTTCAGGTATCATTTATAGTACCTGAAATAAGAACCTTAAATACTATTCATATTTGAAAAAGTCACATTTGTTATGTAGACAGCAGCTGCTATTATCAAAATATCCCCAAACCTCTTTTTAAACTATGCTTATATGGGTGTCCGTATGGATTTTTTTTTTTTTTAAGTAAGGAGAAAAAAGTTGTTATTAAGGGAGGAGAAAAAATAGACCTCATTAATGCTGAATCCTTTCTAGCATAGATAAACTTTGCCTATATCAGAGTAGCATTCCAGAAAATGCCGATGGGAGGAAGTTGAATGAATCATTTCGATGTATTCATGTATGTTTTGGTTAGTGGCATTCATGCACTGTCTGCACAGCCAGAAATGTCTTGTGGAATTCGCAGATAGTTTGGACTCTTCAATGTTTGCCAGATCTTGGAAAGGAAAATAATTGCAGAAAGATTTTTTTGAACAGCTGACTTGAGCAAGACCATTTGGTAATAGTAAGTGATGAAAAATGATGCAAGCTCCCTTCCTTTTCTAATTAGAAATAAGAAGTAAAAGAAGAACAGCACCTGGCTTTGTATCTTTAAGTTATGATGGATATCATTGTAAATGTCCAGGCATTTCTTTGCAGCGACCAGACTTCTTCTGGCACCAGCTGATTTTTTTTTCAGTTTCATCTATTAAAATAAAGTATTGGTAAAACTGTAGCCTTCTAACAGTTGGAGAAGGCAGGAAATCTAGTAGTGCAAATGTTTAAGGAAGGCCAATTTTATTCAAGCTGTTCTGAATCAATTGTAGAGTAAGAACAAGACGAGAAATGTCAGACTCCAGGGCTTGCACTAGTTCACAGTCCAACTGATGCGTCAGACTCTGAAATCTGTATGCTTAGTGCAGAAGTTTCATTTGACACTAGTAGATGAGTGGCAGCTAGTGTTTAGTTGCATTCATAACATTAAAAAAAAGTAGTCTAGATTTAACGCTAGCTACACTCTGCAACTCAGATTTCCATCAGAACCATTTGCGATGAGTGTTAACTAACTGGAAGCAGAAAAGATGCTTTATGGTGGAAAAGCACAGTGTAAACCAAAATGGAAATAGTAGATCCAATTCTATGTGTGTTGAATGAAATGAAAGGAGCTTAGCATAATTAGTTTTGGTACCTTAGATTGATGGAAGTTTCTTACTGTTGAGCCAAAACTTTGTTGTTAACAATTTTCTTTTTGTGCAAGAAAGTTTTTTTTTTTTTTTTTTTTTTTTTATCTCAGCAGGTCATTATTTTTCTTCTTTTATGTGAGTACACTTTCAAAATGTTCCTCTCAAGCTGAGAGAGCAGGTAAGGCCAGTGAGAGCTCTATTAATTGCAAGCGTTGAATACCCAACCCTTCATTGCTTTCTCTGCTGACAGAGATGCTTTTCGTTGTCTGGACCGACTTCATCGTATTCAAAATCTCTCCATCTTATTTGTCTTGTTTCTGTGAAATTCTGTGCCAACCTGAGAAAATATCTTAAGCTTTTCCACTTACGCAGTATATTGCATAGCATATGAATTTTAAAAGTTTACATTTAAGTGCATAAATTCTATAAATATTACTTTATGCTGAATTATGAACTGTATGATCTTCAATACATGAAAGGGTCTCTTCTCTTTGTGTTTTAATAGACATCTAAACCTGTGGCCATAAAGCAACTCATAAAGAGTATGAGAGCCAAAACACCAATTTTAGCAAAATTCCGTATTTTAATAAGTAGATATACATTAAAAATGCAAAACCAGCATGCAATGCCATTTGCATTTGAGAGTCGCAGGTTCTGTAATTCACTTAAAGATGCAGACTGCTGCAAACTCTGTGCACTATGTTCTGTCTACATGTTCTCTCTTGCCTGGGCCGTCCTTTGCTTTATTATAAGAATTTTCAGTGAATTATTATATATTGGAAGACTAAATCATTTTAGGAGTAAGAAATCGGAATGAATTAGTAAAACCACTTATGAAAGATGCTTGTTAATTGGAGAGAGAGTTCGTTGCAATGTAACGGAGTAATGTTAGCAAATCGTAGTAATGGTAAAGAAAGTGCCTTGACTGGTTCTAGCAAAAGAGAAAATACTGGGCAAAGAGTGAAGAGAAAAGGAGAACTAGTAACAATATTTAGTGCAGGTTTGCAACAATCCTTTTTTTAAAAGCAAATATGGAAATACTGTCTACCTAATCACTGTTTGATTTTTCACATAAACATGTTGCCACTTACTTTCCTTTCTAGTTTTTATCTAGGAAGTACTTGGTTTTGTATCTAGGATGTTTTTGTATCTTAAGTATTAAAGTATTGAAAGAGTGGAGTAGCAAAGCTCTAACCTACTGATTTTTTTCCACTTACATCTGTGAAATTGTTTGACAGTAGGAGGAAACTATAAATATATATATGTTTCAAGACACATACAGACACATCTAGGGAGTGTGGATTTGATTGTATATGAATGAGTAAAACAAAACCATTTTTGCTGAATCTAGTGTAGTCTTGAAAAACACAAACGTTCTTATGCTATTCTTGACAGGTACAAAACTCCATATGCAAAAACATAAATATATGCGTATTAGTGTCCCAGTATGATATTTTACTACACTACTTGTAAACACACTACCATTGGAGCAATAAAAATATCAAAATATTCAATGTAAATAGTTTATCATTTCAGTAAACAATATGTGATTCTTCTGCATTTTTTTTATTTTCTGCTTTTGGTGTACTCACAAAGTTGTACCTTGTATTGCTTAAGGAAAGTAGTTTTAAGTTGTATGAAAATTCTTTTTTATTTGTGCGCTCTATTTTTATTCCGTTTACAAGTGAACAGACACTTTTTAATAGGACCTCACACCTTGAAAGGTTTTTGTTGTTCTTTTGTTGTTTTTTTTTGTAATAAAATTCTAACTGAGCTCTGTGTCTACGACTGACTGCACTGGCTTGTGCCATTAAAAGAAGCTGGAAGTCAGACATGCTTAATCACTCTGAGACATTTTTCTTTAATTAAATTTAAAGATGAAAACCTTTAAATAGTGCGCTGTGTTTGTGGAAACCAGCCCCTCTGCGTCTCCTGCTATGCCTGCGTGCTGATCCGCTCCCAGCGAAGGGGAGGGTGGTGGGTTTTCCTCCAAGACGACACTGTGCTGTGTTTCTGATGGGGCCGAATTGGCTGCTTGCATTGGGGCTTGGAGAGGGGTTGGGCTTGTTCAAAAAACGAGGTTTCCACACTTGTGAAGTCTTTCCCCAAAAGAAAGCTGCAAAATGAGTGTTACGGACTATCTCGTGTAAGGTTTTTCATGAGGGCTCTTGCTGCAGGGCTGCTGTGGTATCAAGAACAACCATGATGTTTCCTTAGCGTCTGGTGAGATATAGCTTGGAAAACTGGGAAAAACAGAAGGTCATTTTCCCAGTTCTGTTGTATCTAGACCTCAGAGGGAGCCTAACTCGAGCAGGTTGTGTGCTCGAGTAGTTCAAAATGAAACCACTAATACATAATATGGGAGCAGTTTAGAAAATGTTGCCTGGTTGGGGGCGGGCAAACAGAGGAACGCTGCGTTGAGTCATTGAGTTAATCTCTGGTTTATGGGATGTTAATTGGCTAAGTTACATGTCAAGTTCTTTTAAAAAGGCATGCGTCGTGCACATATATATATATCCTATGTATATATGTCATTTGCATGTACATACCATATACGTGTATGTATATCACTTTCTTTTAACGCAGACGCGGGCAGGGGCCGTCACCGCAGCGTCCCGGCGGGACGGGGAGGCGGCTCCGCTTCCGCCCGCGCTTCCCGCGCCGCTGCCGCCTCAGCGCCGCCCCTCCC
>JAWLRI010000229.1:4488650-4511547 GCA_034781795.1 Crypturellus tataupa
GTTGCCTGGCCCTTGTGTATCCGCTTTTTGTTTCAGAGTTGGTCTGCCTCAGAATATCTTGGTCAGGGAAATGGTTGAGGGACATCTCACCAGGATGAGGAGATCCTTTATAATGTTTTCTGTTGCGAGATACACCTTACAGAGTTGAAGTTCTATTTATCTTTCTTCATCTGTATTTCCTTATCAAGCGCTTTGTGGTCACCTCTCTTACTCAGAAGAGTCAGAGGTGTTCATGCTGAAATGCATGTTTCACAGGATGCTGAATGTCAGTCTTGGAAGACTGTAGTTAGGATGGTGACAGAACTGTAGTTGCTTGTGTAGCTGTATCGGTAGAAAACTTCTGCCTTAGTTCTGTTTCATTGAATGGATAAATCCTAGAATCCCTCTCAAAACAGCAAAGACAACAGTAGCCAGGAGCAAAACACATTCGCAGAGTCCTCCTGAGAGGAAGGTTGGGTGGCACCATCCCAGCTTTGTGGCAGTAGCTGCAACCATCATTCCTGTGCTTTTGCCAGCTCTCATTCATAAAATTGTGAGAAGTCTCTCTGGAGAATCCAGTTAGTCAATAGCTGGTTGCGAGCATCTCATAATAGTCTGTATGTTGTAGGTCCCAAACAGTCCCACCCCTGTTCACTCCCATCCAAAGATGCAGCCATCTCTTGGATAAAGCACAGCAGTTTTCTGTTAGATTAAAGCAGACACCAAACTGTGTGCTCTGATTCGGGAGCTTTTTCTTTTTTTCTTTCTGCTTTTTTGTTATCTTTTGGTTTTCTCATAAAATCTTCATTTAAGCGTTTACAGGAGTTAGATGCCCTTGTTAACTTCTGCTCGCTTTTTTAGGTGCTGACCTTTCTGATTACTTTAATTACGGATTCAATGAAGAGACATGGAAAGCTTATTGTGAAAAGCAGCGACGGCTTCAGCTTGGACTGGATCCTGCTCCTCCAATCAGCACCGAAAATAAGATCACAGTAGGTGATCTTAGGCATTCTATGATTCTATATTCCTGCATATGACTGCAGTATAACTGGGGCTTGATTTTGTGGTCACAGAAATGAGTGTCTAAGAGCAGAAACAATCTTAAAACCTAACTAAAAATCAATTCTATTCTTTCCATTGATGAGAAATACAAAAATATATCTTTGAAAACTAATCATCTCTGTGGTTGTTCATTAGTGGACTCTTTTTCCTCTCTTTACAGTTTGTCTCTGCTGCTCCATTCAGTTGAGTGAAAGGCATTAAACCTGTCTTGCATGTATTCTTTAGGTACAGCAAGGAAGGACAGGAAATGCTGAAAAAGAAGTGGAAAATAACATCATCAAAACAGAATTCAAAACAGACTTCTTGGCTCTTGTGGGAGGACGCATGAAGGCTGGACCTCCTCCTAATAGGTAAGAAATGATCTGGACCAAAAAAGTGTGATTATATTGTGTTCTTCATAGGGGGAGCTGGGATCCACCTGTGCCCTATCAGAGTCTCTTCAACCCTGAAAGAGAAGCAGCTTATGAACTGTACTGGAAGCTATTTTGGTCCCTGACTATCAGCTCCTCCAGCAGTTGCTCAATGTGCAACCCCTGACTGCTCGTTTATCTGCCCATGGATAGTGCTGGATAGGGAGGAGAACCTGTACTGCAGCTGGGTACACACCTCTGGGAGACAATAAAACATGGAGCATCTCTTCTGTGAGGGTGTTCCGTGCTGGCTGCTTTTGCTAACTTGGCTATTCTTACTCCCACAATGTTAATGTTTACCTTTAAGTGGAACTGGATTACACATTTGGCAGCTGATGAGAGGAGCTATTGGTTTCTGAACCTGTGTGTTACACTGCTAGGGGCATTTGAATTAGTTATTTCCGCCAATAAGAGGATCTAAAAGACTGGGTAAAGTAAAACGATTGAGTCATTTTGATTGGCAGCTTCTGCTGGGAAATTTCCTTTGTTGACATTATGAATCTGATGGATTTTATCAAAAGCTTCAGAAAAACAAAGCTACGTGACATGGAACAGCTAGAGATTTGGGATCTGAGTGTTTCTGTTACCTTATTTTGTTTGCGTTCCATCTTTTTCATACTTAGCATGCAAAAAAAAAAAAAAACCTTTCATCCCAGCTCTCCCCTTATTGAAGTAGAGCTGTGTGCAAAGAAGAATCAATGAGTTTTCATTTATAAGCTTTAAAGTTGTACTTGGTCCATTTGAATTTAAGCATTTTGCTGGTATTTCTGTCCCTCTTCATAGTGCCATCAAACTGGTCAGTTTTGTTTCCAGCTCTCCTGAGATTTTCAAAACTCTGCGTCAGTACAAAATGAGCTAATCCTGTTTAGCTATACAGTGTCTTTGTGCATTTGAAGGTGCAGTCTGGCTTTGAAAGTACTGACAAAAGATTCTGTTCCTGCAGCAGAACCTTTTGTTCAGGACCAGATGTTTTCTGTCAGGACCAGGAAGAGAGTCCTCATAAACCACATCATAACAGTTATGGGATTAGAGATTAGATTTATTTTTTGCTTAATGTGAGAGCTGATTTCAATAAGAAAACTCTTGCTAGCTAGCCAGCATTTTTGTATGTCTAAATTTCCTATTGAAATGAAAAGGTCTGCTGTCTAACTGGCAAAAGTGCTGACCTTTCTGTGCTGTGATTAATTGCAGGAGAGCATGTTAAGGCCATATTACACAAGTTAGTTGTCACATGAATATTATTCTTAAATTGAGTTGCTGGAATTTCTCTCTCTCGTAAAGTTTTTAATTGTGTTGTCCTTACAACCAGCCAGCTCCTGTAGAAATGCCCTAAGTGTGACTTAGATATGAGGATGAAAGAGCATGGTGAAGTGCAGGTTCTCTACCTGATTTCTGCTAGTGCAGCAGTGCACTGTTTTCTGGTCACAGGAATATACTTTTTGTTAAAAGATCTGGTAGACCCCAGGCAGTTGGAGTAGAAAAAGTCAGACAATCTGATCAGTGAATATAACATGAGTGGTACCAGCAACACTTGGAAGGCTGGACAGAAAGGAATGAAAATCTGGGCTGAAAAAGCCAAAGGCTCCTCCTGTTAAATAACCTTCACTTCCATTGAGGGCAATTCTGCAACTGTTACTCAAATCTGGAAAATGAATAAAAGGTTTAAGCTCTGAACTGGATTGTATGACCCATGTTATTACTGCACTACATGATTCCTCTTTGGAACATGTTGCTAAATGTTCGGGGAAATCTAACTCACCCCTGTGGGCAAGGTGGGCAGAGCTCAGATTGCTCAAATATGGAAAAAAAGATTTCTCATTCATCTCTAGTCCAGTCTGACTGCTGTCTGGAGAGATTTGTTTTGGATGGAAAAGAATGTACGTGGCCTTTTTTCTTTACGTCTGCCAGTGTGAAAGAGAGATCTGTCTGGTAATGGGGAAAACTGTTCCTTCTCATGTCTTTGAGCCTAAAAAGACGAATCTACTTTGTACTAGGAAGCTGGGCGGGACAATTGATGTGATTGGTGGCCAGGCAGGCACAATTAGGAGAGTAGAAGGAAGACGTCGTGATAAACATGCCTCTGAGGAAAACCCCATTCAGGTAAAAGTTTTGAACAGTTTTGACAAATGTTTTTGCTTTTACAGCACTTTTAGTGAGTCCTGAGCAGATGTCTGCACGCTCCTGACCTCTGGGCCTTTGTCTCCCGCAGAGTAGTAGACGGGATGTATCCACCTTGTTGGGGTGTATGCATGTACCATCCCCTTCCGCAGATTGAGATAACTTCTGTGGTAGCTTTACCATAGTAGGAGGTAAAAATTCATCCTTTCAAATATGAGTCTTGCCATTTGAACAGGAGAGTCCGAGTTACTCTCTTGTCATCAGCACTTCCCAAGTATTCTTCAGGATGCTGAGGGGTTCCTATGTGGGTTGTTTCCTTCCCATCTATTACCCAGTGCTATTGGGGTGAAATCTATGGTTCAGCAGTGAATGACTATAGTTGGGGCTTATGTTTATTTTATCTTAAAGTAATGTTTAGACTAAACATCACCTGCCCCCACTGCAGAGTTATGACAGCCCTATGTTTCTCCATAGTGCCCCTTTGAGAAAATAAACAGCTGTGGTTTAAACCAGAACCCAGATCTGATCTTACATATCCAGTGTATGTCCCTCACATTCTGGTAGGGTTCTCAGCAGGAAGATGCTAGGCATGTTCCCAGGATTGTCTGCCAAGAATTTGTGTCTCTCAACTGCCTTCCTCCTACCAGTCACCTTCCACAGCCCACAAAAGCCTCAAATGTGGAACCTTATCCCTGCCTACATGCAATTCCTGTTTTTGTTTTAGCATCTATTTGTGTGGTCTATTTATATTTTAGTGGCTAGCTTTCCTGCTATTTGCCAGTAGTGGCCTGAGCGTTTGCAAAGTGAAAGAATTTGCTGAGAAATGGTTGTTGTTCTTCCCCACTTAGCAAGCGCTGACATCTGCATTTCCAAGTCATTCTAGTGTCTCTGCTTATTGATTGTTGCTTCAGCAATAGTGTGTGGGTGACCTATTTCTTCCATCAGACAAATGTAAATCTAGCTTTATTCTGTTAGCTGCTATACATGTGCACAATCTAGAGCAGAATTTGGCAACTTGATGCCCTTGTGAAAGGACAAAATGGATGTATTAAATAGAGGAAAATCTATTATTTGAGGGCTGCAATGTTGCCCTTAAATATGGTTACTCTTAGTTTGGGTCCTGTGCCAGCGACAGCTCCCATTAGGTGCTGAATTCAGCCCCTTTACAGCGGAACGAAGGTGCTCGCAACACTGAGATACACAGCTATCCTGCACAGTCGTGTGTGCAGTTTGAGTCCAATTTTAACGCTATTCTGATTAAGATAAGATACCTGTTCAAAGGGTATTGATTTGATCAACCTTTCCTTCCTTCCCCAAAAGATGTTAAGCCCTAGATCTAACATGACCTGTTCTTTCCAGGTAGCACCATGCTGCCTGTTTTGGTGCCATACTCCCATCATGCCAACACAGTGAGGTCCTAGCTGCACAAACAAAGACATTGAAATGCTGTCTGGTCTTTCCTCTGTTTTCCAAGGTCCTGGGAGATCATGGCAGTAAGCCACAACCTCCACAGCAGCTGCAGCAACCGTCGCAGCCCCAACAGCCACCTCAGCAACAGCCATTCGCACCACCAGCAGGCCCACCGCCTCCGCCCCTCGCTGGCCCTCCTCCACCGCACTTTCTTCATCCTCCTCCACCAGTTACTTCTGTCCCGCCTCCCCTGCATCCTCCAGGTATGGAGTATCTCGCACTCTCAAACATCTGCCCTGTCCTGATGCAGCAAATTAGAACATCCCAGGCATGGAGGAAATCTAAGTTTTTATCAATAGTTGCTATGGGACAGTCAAGCAAGCACATAACAGGTCCTTTCATTTGGCTAATCTCTGTTCACTGTCTTCATTAGCCTTGCTGCAGTTTGCTCTTGAATACTTAAATAATAGCAGCTGTTCCTTGAAAAACCTTTAGGTTGTGTTTTCATGGGTGTTGTTGATCAGTTTGCTTTATTGGTAAAGAGGTGGATTCCAGCTCAACTGTGGAGGAAGCCAAGAACATAGCAATTGCTATCTTTTGTCAGACCAGCAGGCTGTTTAGTTCAGGATCCTGACTGGCTATGACTGATGCTAAATGCTTCAAGGGTCATTCACAACAGGTGATGCAGGTTTGTATCTTCCTGTGTTTGTTTCTAGGTATCTTATTGTGCCTGCTACTACTGCTGGGTGATTCTCGCTCCTCGCAGTGTTTAATAAGCAGGCATTACAGTGGTGTTTCGTTTTAAAAGCAAAATATAAATAGTGTAAATGAGGTATCTGCCGTGGATTTCAGGACCACAGATTGTTGTCTGTGGTAGTAGCACATTTTTATGCATTTACCGTTAACTGAAGGAGTTTGTACTGTGCTAAGAGCACCTGGGGCTTGTGGAGATGCTCTCAAGTGTTCTGTCTGCCAGAATGCCCTTTACCCCTGGAGTTACACACTGGGTGGGGAAACCTGATAAGATAGCTTGGGTAAAATTCATTTCCTTCTATTTTTTTTCCTAATTTGCTGTCTTGAGCAGCATATTATAGTTTACTGTCTTTTCTATACATATAATCAGTCTATTTCTGCAAAGTTTCTTAGTGCAGCTACAACCTGAAGGCTGGAACACCTCTTTCTCTAGGCACTAGGCAGGAGAGAGCTATGCTGGTGGAAAGGGTAGAGCATTTGATGCAGCAGAGAAGGCAGATGGGCTTACCCATTCGCAGTATTTTCTTCCTAGTTGCCTAAGGGATATAAGTAATTTCTGTTTTGAGTCTCAGGCTCTTCAGATTCTGTTTCAGACTCAGTGCAGTTTTACAGACATCCTGGCCATGGCCTAAAATGCATTTTTCTATCTTCACTTCCTAATAAGTCTTTGTATCTTGTGATCCAAAGTGAGTCTTGAGGATTATTACTGCAGTACTGACTGGAGGACTGTTGTGACTCTCTTACTGCCTGTAGTTGTCAAAATCAAGAGAAGGGGCTATATTACTCACTTGCTCTTTTAGTTGTTCGTTGACATGTCTGATTTGCTGTGTAAGTATAATTATTAAAAATGTTGAAAAACATCTTTTAAAAAATCAAGCAAAAAGACAGACTGATTGTCATTTCTGATGCCCACCAGAACCTTCTACATGACCAAAGTAGTAGATTTTGGTCTTTTAACAGAAACTCCTACAGTGGATCTGACAGAGAGAGTAAATAATTGCTCTCAAAGGGTGATCTGCTTTGAGCGCTTTGTCCTACCACAGCACATCCATGTACCCCTCAAACTGCTGCACTTTCTCCTCCCTGCCTTTCCAGTTATTCTCAAGGGCAAATCAGCCATTTGGGTTTTGACACCAGGGAAAAGGAGTGCTGCAGTATAGGAGAGCATTTAAAACAGCATTTAAAATTATAGCAAGAAAGTAAACAGATTGGGAAAGTGATAACCTGTAGTCCAGTTACTGCTTTAATAGCACCATTTTTACTGCCTGTGTATTTGCTGAAATGTGTGAAATATTCAAAAGAGAGCTTTCTGCTTCAGCTTGAGGTACGTAGATGATATGCGTGTCCTGTTGTCCTCACCACTTCTATTTGCTTGTTTCCACAGGTCTGCCGCCACCCGGACCTATTCCAGGTAGGTGCTAACTTGGATTCAATAGCAGTGATCTTGAACACCCAGATAGCCCTGTCTGAGCATTAGGATTAAATAACATTTAAGGATATGACTCTCAAATCCATCTTAGAATATAATTAAACTGATGCTAATGAACTCCAATATTGAATTGCTATTGCTGCTTATTTTTTGTTCTGGACCTAAATAATAATCTGTAGGGCTTCTTAAGCCCATGATGTTTTCTCCAAAGAGCAATCCAGAAAGTGGGGAAAAAAACTTCAGATGGCAAAGGACACTTGGTTATATTTGCAATAGTTTGTTTCTTGTTGTTATGGCTTCTTGCATAGCAAAAGTTTTTAAGTGACAAATCAGTTCTTTGGAGCACAGGACTCCAAATTCTATCAGAAGCCTTTGCTCCCTGGTGTGTAGCAGAGCTGGTGAATGCTAACAGGGAAATGTAGCAAGCAGTGTTATGGATATAGCTAATTCAACTATACAACTGAGTTTATTTTTCATCTTTTTTTTCCTAACTAGATTTTTTTTTCTAGTCTAGAGGAAAAGGAATTTAACTGTTTTTATAGCAGGCCATATGAAGCAGTAGCTGCAACCAAGTGACCAATATCTGGAAATCCAAGGCTGGTGGCCACTGTGTACTTCGAACCAGGCCACTGCCTCAGTATTATACTATATATTTGATTCATGTGCTTCAAGGTGTGCGTCTAAAGCACTTTGCACTTAATGCACGTGTCCTTTGCACTTAGTGCGTGTCAGACATGTTGGACTCGTTGCACAGCTTTTGTGCATGCTTGGTCAGAGCTTCACAAATGGATGTACAGAAAACTTACTCTAGCGGGGCCATCCCTCAGACCAAGAAAGTTGTGTTTTGTTGTAATACACACAGTAATATTGCAGAGCTGGTTCTCTATACTGTACTGAAAGGAATCTGGTCTCATTAAAATTGATTTTAGAAATATTGTATCTGTAGTGCAAATGCAAATCCTGGTCTTGATTCTAGACTTTGCATTACCTACTTACTAGTCACAGTGGATTCAGATTAAAGCTGTTTGGGAGGAACAAGGTGCAGTAAATGAATGACCAGGCTGTTGCAAATAGCTTCCACTTTAAGTAATTGGGTTGAAAAGGGACATGAGGGAAAATACCTGCTAATTATGATAATGATGATCCGCCACCATTAGAGTGAAGTGCTAATAACAGGAGTACTTTGAAATACTGGCAGTTGGTGAGCAGCTTGGATGAAAAGGCTCTAGGCATTGTGTTTTATTGGATGATCCCTCACCAGAAGAGAGGGAGGTATCTAGTGGTGAGACATATCCCCCAACTTGTCTATGACGTGGGTCTCCACTAGCTGAGTAGTCACTTCAGGCCACTTCTGTTGGCAGGGAGGGACTCTGAAAGGTGAATTGTTTCTAGGTTTGGTTGTCTCCACTGCCTAAAAGTCCGTTGGCTTTAAGGGGAGCCTGGAGACGCTTACTTTAACATACATATCTGAAGCTAGTCAGGGGACTCTTTTGTATTAGGAGGATTTGTTCCTTTTATTTTGTTTTGTTTAATGATAAACAGAGGAGTCTTTATGCAAAATCAGGCCAACGATTGAGTAATCTGTTCTTGCTCGTATTTATAACCACCTACAGAAATAATGTTTGCTTATATTTAGGATAGAAGTTTAAGAAGTGCCCTTAGGAGCAGTTAGCATGTCCTTCCTCACATTGGTTGAGGGCTTAGGTTTCCAAGTGCTTATGTCACTTCTTGGTGTGCCTTCCTATACTTCTGCTTAATTTTGCTTTCTGAAGATAGTCTTGTGTTTCTATAAATATGAATATGATTAATGTGAAATTGCCCCCCCTTTCTAAAGCTTCAGACAGCTGTGGGGACCTTTTGATGCCTTTCAACTCCATTGTTGCTGTCTCTACTCGTGATTTTTTTTAAGTGCATATCTGCTCAGAAAATTGGCTCTCTCTAGTATTTTTAAAGGCTTCTATCTATATTACATTGTCTCTCGTGAAACGTGTTACTCATTTTAATCAGTGGAGCAATAAAACCCTCACTATACTTGCAACCTGTCTGCTCCCAAGAGTCACACTTTCCTTTCCTCTAATTCCTTAATTAAGCTTATGTTGATAATGAATCAGCCATAAGGCTTAGGTAGCTCTTTTTTTAGTAGCCCTATATAGCTGTGGAGGAGATAAGACCTTGAAGGAAAATTCCTCCATTTCAACCAAGGCCTTGGTTAGGGTAGAAGGGTGCTTTAACAGCTTAACTTTAATCTGAATAAAGCCTTGTTCCCTCATGTAAAGCTGTGAGATCTTTTGCTTTTGTCTAGGTTTGTTTCCACCTCCTCTGGCTCCACCACCAGCTCTCCTCATTCCAACGTTGGATGGGTAAGAGAGAAGCTCTCTGTGTTACAAAATATTCTTGCAGCCTTGTCTTTGCAGTTTGGTGTAGCTGCAGAGCTGAATGGCTTCATTTGGGAGGGCAGCATTAGCACATGTGCTGGTATCCTGTGCTTCTCCCCTCCCTTGAAGTGTAGCAGTGCTAGGACCTGGGTCATGGTCAGTGCCTTGAGCAACGTGTGGTCCCATAGCACCTGGGGAGAGGCCTGGGTACCACTCTTCCCATTCTCTATAATGAGAAATGCTGGAAATGAAGCCTAGAACAGTGCTGGTAATTCTGGGGCTAGTAGGGAGTCTGGTCTGGGATCCAGGGGAGAGAATAAACTCCCCAGGGAATCCTTGCTGCGAGGTGCTGATCGTTTAGACTAGTTAGCTTCAAGATGTCATTTTCCTGACATAGGAAGGACTCAGTAAAATGGAGGAAATTTAGTCTCCTTGGGCCCAGTGCAGAACAGTTGATAGCATGTCCAACTATGTCCAATGTTTTCCAAACATTTTCTATAGAGAAATCCCCAGGTACTTTGGAACTGCTGATAGTCTCCCAGGACGCAGTGCTACCCCTTCGTACAGATGAGAGGGATAAAAGCAGGGCAAGCAGTGGAGTTAGAGCAGTTTCAGAAGCTGTGACAAAGCAGCTGTGCTTGTGTTCCTGATATTTTGCAGTACAAGGTGAAACAGGTTCCCTTAAAAAATAGGTTTTCCAGGGGAGTATTCCACAAGGCTTCAGAAACAAATGATGCAAACATATCTGCAAGTAGTTCAGCTGAGGGCTCACTCATGTTACTCACTCGTATCCTCTGCTCTCTCCAAAGCCAGCCGGCCAGCTACAATAACAGGCAGCCACCTCCTTTTGGCTACAACTCTGCAGGTGAGTGCTTAAGATAAAAAGTCAAATTGCTTATATCCTCTTATATTCTCTTTGGTTCTTGGTAGTTTATTTTTTTCTTAGATTGATTAAAATCATGCTTTCTTTGGTTTTAGGGCCTGCATGTGCCCCACACTATCCCAGTCACTGTAAACATGTTGAGTCTGACTATGCCATGAGGTGTCTAGAGAGCTGATGTTGCCCTTTCTGCAGCAGTGCTGAAAGCAGTTTTGTAGCTGAGCACTTAGCATCAGTTCCCTGCTCTGAATACAGATGCCGGCAGCAGAGCTGCTCCTGAGTGCTCGACAGTGTCACAGTCATGCTTGCTTAACACGGGCTTGTTCTTGCTCTCTTCCTTCCCGTTGCTCCCCCCACCCTTCAGGGACAGTCGTAGCCTTTAGCTTCAATGTCTCCTCCATGGGTTTTTGAATGTCTTCCTCTTCCACTTTATCATCTTCCTTGCCTATGGGCACACACAGGCACCCTGCCTACACACACTTGCAGGCATCTGTCTCCTTGTGTTTTGTAATGCAAGAGGCAGTGCCAGAATTACAGCAGGCTTCCTTTCCTGTCGCAACCCTGCCAGCAATGCCAATGCCTTGTCCCATTTCCTTAGTGACCAGCTGTCCTTGGAGCGGCTCCTCCTCCCTTCATCAAGCAGACAGGAAGCCACCTTTGCTCTGGGCAGCGGGCTCTGCCAGGTCCGCTGGGATGCAGAGCTCCAATGCTGTCACGTGCAGCCCTTCAACAGCCCATGCTGCCTTGGGTCGTGGCCTTGCTGGCCTGGTCCAGCTGAGAAGGTCAACATCTGGATGGGGATGTGCTGGTGGCTCTGGGCTCAGCAGCTGGTGCCCTTGGCCCTAGGTTCCTGCTAAGATGTGGGTCCTTCTGGGAGTTGCCAAGAGCCTGAGACTAGTTAAACTTGGTGGACCTGGCAGCAGTAGAGGGTGTCCCACCATTGCAGGCACCATGGCCATCTGAGCAAGGATGCCTAGAGGGAACTATATGGAGCTTTCCTTGGTGAAGACTTCATTGTGTGCCCTATACAGAGGGCAAGAGATGGGGGAAGGGGTAGCCCGTACATTAATGAGCTGTATTAGAGTTTAGGCTCATTTGCAGCAAGATCTGCAAATATCTTGAAGATGACAAGATGCAAGAAATATAGTTTGTCTTCACAAGGGAAAATCTACTCACATGTTCTTAGCATAGAGGAGAAGAAAGAAGGAAGATGTGAAGGCTGGGAGAAGCTGGGCCATTGCTGTCTCCAAGAGAAGGGTATCACTTTGGGATTTGGCTGTAGCACCTACTTTGAACTGCTAGGAGGTCTCCAGGCTGAGAAGGTGTTATCCAAACCTACTTAGCTGGTGGGCTCTCAAATGACAGCTGATATGTCTTGAGTTGAAAGCTACAGACCAGGTGGTCCGTGTGGAGGTGGAGGGATGGAGAGGCTGCTCCCAATGCTTCAAACAAACAAGGATTCTTTTCTTGCTACAGATTCAGGTTTCATCAGCTACCCCCCCATCTCCACATCTCACACACCCTGGGTGACAACTGTGGACAAAGGCACGAGCAGTTCCAGCAGCAGCCATTGGGAGTACTCGGGTTCAAGGCGCGAGAGGGAACGAGAGCGTGAGCGGGAAAGGGAGCGCGAGCGAGACAGAGACCGCACTCCGACCACCAGTGAATACAACAAGTAAGTGCTGCCTTTCACCAGACTTCTGCTCACACCTACCTGGGAGGGAGCCCTGGCTTTACTCTGGAGTGCAAGATGATGTTTGTGCTGGGGATGGTATTGTTTCAGTTTAATTTTCTGAACTATCTGGAGTAGAGAGAGTTTTGATCCTTAACTAGAGGACAAAACTAGGAGCCAGTGTCCCTGGCTGACTTCCTGTACCTGTTGTCAGTTGATTTTTCAGTCCAGAAGAACAGGTTATGCTTGCTCTCCCACCTGCAACTGGAGGCCAGTCGATGAATAGCCCCTCTCTGCTAACTACATACTTCACTGCTTGGTGTGAAGTACTGGACATAGAAACTGCTGCTCTTGCCTTCTAAATGTAAATGTCAGATCAAAGGGAGAACTGCCCATGCTTTGCTTAACTCTCCTGTAAAGGCTTTGGGGGACTGAGTGCCATTGAACAGGAGCTAACCATGAAATATAAAGCCTTAGAAAGGCCAGGAGTTTCTGAGCAGGGTACTGGGAACAGCCACCTTGCTGGGAAGTGACGCCATTTCAGGTGACAGCAGTGCTGGGGGAGACATTTAGCCTCCCAGTGTTTATTTAGAGAGCTAAGGAGAAGGTTGCACTGCAACGACTCCTTCCACCCTGTCACTGTGTGCTGTGCCTTGGGGTTCCTGTGATGTTTTTGTCACAGGCAGCGTCACTCTTTTGCAGACTTCAGACTCAGAAATGCCAATAGTCATTTAAAACACGCTCAGAATGTGCCCTCCTGGCAGAAGGGTGCTGCCTTCCCTGGGGACCTGCAGGCCCCTGCAGTGAACAAACAGGACGGCATTTTTCTAACAAGCCTTTTCTGTTTATTTTCCAATTGACGTTTTGGGTGCTGTAGGAGGAGGGGAGAGGAATAGAGCTGAGCACAAACTTGGTGTGGTTTGAAAAGCTCGGACTCTCTCAATCCCAAACTGGGTTTATGCTCCAGCCAGGTCCTGTGATTAGTGACCAGGCACCCTGTTAGCATTTCTGAGTACTTTAGAGAAAACTGATCTCTAAGATCACACTCAACAAGCAGGACAGGTAGCTGTGCTTGGTGGATCCTCTGGAGCATTCCCAGGTGATTAATATTGGAGCTGGACTTGTCTGGCTTGTTTCCATTGGTCTTAGAACAGCATTTTGGACTTGCTTTCCATAGGAGCCTGAATCTTGTTTCCCACAGTGGGATTTTTGGCCCTGTTATATTTCAACATTGAAAAATGTGAAGGGAGAAAAGAGACCATAGAATGAAGAAAGAGAGTGTGTGCAGGGTGTGTTTGAATTTGCTCACTCTTTTACATAGATGAAATGAGTTGTCTTTGGCAGATGGATATAGGCAAAAAGACCATCCTAGCTCTCCTCGTAAATGCCAGATGTGCAGTTTGGGTTTTTAAACTCATTGGGAAGAAAATAGTCCCTTGACCTGTAATGTGTGTGACCTTTGTGTGAATTAGACCATCTGGGGACAATAATGTTGTGAGGTAAAATCCAGCACTAGGAGAGGCAGAACTATAGGAGGAACATGTTTCTGTTCTTGAACAAGAGCGGCTAGATGTCTTCAACGTATTCCAGAAGGACTGTGAGAGCGAAAGCCCTGAAATGCTGACCGTGTGCCTACTGCTGAGGTGTTTCCTTTGCAAATGCAACCAAAGAGCAAATGCTCTGCTTTGGGAAGCAGCCCAGTGTTCCACAGGGGCTGTGCTTGAGATGGGCAAGAAGCAGCAGCAGCAGTAGAGGTGTTTTCAGGAGAGCTTCTTGAATATCTGCCTGTTGGCAGATGAGAATTCAGATTCTTGAGTTTGTTTGCTAGCTTTGCTAGCTTAAGTTTGTTTTGCTAGCTTTGCTGGTTTACAACTAGCAAACAGTGCTGAATTTCTAGATGTTTGAGGAGGCTTTTGTCTCCTTTAGAGCTGTCTGGTTTTGCTTGTGGAGCGTAACTCCAGGCTCAACTGAACAGCATCCTTAACTATTTTACCAAGAAGTGACGCACTTTGGTGAGGGTGGGCTTCTGCATCCCCAGAATTACAGCTCCTGCCTTTGGTGTCCATGAGCGGCCCATTCACTTGCCTCACCTCTCCTTTCTCTTCCCAAGTGACGACGAGCGATACCGCTACTACAGCCGGGAGCGCAGCTACGACTTCGAGCGCGACTACCGCCGGAGCCGGGACCGCAGCAGGGAGCGCGAGGACCGGCACCGGGAGCGCAGGCACAGGGACAAAGAGGAGAGCAGCAAGCATAAGTCTTCAAGACGGTAAGAACCATCTGCTAATGGGAATACACCTTAGTTGCAGGCAAGAAGCTTGAAGCTCTCTCAGTGAATTGGAGCCCTAGGTCACTTTGGCGCCCCGTGCTAATGTCCTGAGAAGAGAAGTCTGGGCTGAGAGAGCAGTCTCAGGCACGTACCTGAGCAGGAAACAGGGCTCTCTGCTGTAGGGAGAGGTTTCCTTGTGGTTTGTGCATTCTCGGGCAGCTCGCAGGTGTCAGATCACTGCCAACAAAATTGCAGCAATGATTCTCCAAGGAGTGGTTGAAGGTACCAAAGGTACTGAGCTCACATCTACACTGCACAGGTCATGGCATAAGGAAAATACATGTGAAGTAAAATGCAAAAACATAACAAAAGCACCAACTTTCAGCATTCAGTTTTCTTGCACAGAAAAGTAAAGCTTTCCTAACATCTGAAATTCCCTGTTGGAACAGGAGGGTGTGTGTAAGGAATTGCCTGAACACTGCAAAATCAGAGTTTTCTGTCCCATGTTCCTGCCAGGGGTGTTGATGACTTGGACAAACGAGTGGAGCAGAATCAGGGTGACCCTGATTCCCAGTGCTCCTGGAGAAAATGTGTGATTTGCTACAGAGGATCTTCCTGGGAGAGTTCCTCTAGCAAAGTAACAAATCTGACCTCCAATGTGAAGCAGTGCCCAGTTGCTGGGTCAGTCTGCATCCTGAGAATAGCTTGAACAGACATGCTCTTTTTTGTAGGGGTGGAGAGCAGTGCTTTAGCCTACTGCTTTTACAAGAAATTAATGTTAGCTGTGCAGGCAATTGACCTTATTTTGAAATTGATTTCAGAAAAACTCAGAGTGACTGGAGCTATAAGGCTGTCCTCATCCTTTAGATGTACTGAGTAGACGCTCAAGAAAGCACTGATGGTTTCCAACTCTTCAGCAATGTGATAGAAGGGAAGGCAGGGAGCACAGTTGGAGTTACAATACAAAAAGAATAGAAGTTGAGATGATACTTGTAGCTTTAAGGGTTTAACAAGTTTTAAGGGTTATTTCTCAGCTTTCTATTCTCAGAATCAAAATGTGCAGTTACCTGGCTGCACAAACCAGATGGGAATTCACCAAAGCAAGGCCAGGATCTGTCAGAGCGCTTAGGTAGGGAAATGGGCTGCTGTGCTAGGTGGAAGTGAGGTGAAGATCAAAGGGTTGATCTTGCTGTAGCTTCCAGTTTGCTCCAAGTTGTACAGTCTGAAGGAAATCACAGACGCTTGTTTAAATATTAGAGGGCAGTTGTGTTGCTCAAGCATAAACCGCTGCTGCGCTGCTGTCCACGAGGTGTGTTCAGGAGAGGCAGCAGCCTTTTCTTAATTGACGTGAAGCCGCTTATTAAACAGGTCACAAAATTACTCAAAGGCGGGAGGTTTTCAGCCAGGGTCCCAGTGGTTCAGCAAGTTAGATGTCTCTGCTACCGAACTGTAATTCCTGCTGCAGTAAGAGTGTCTCTCGACACCTGAGTGTGTTCCCAGCCTTGGAGTTACGTGTCCATAGTGTGTGACCGCAGACCTTTCTGAGATTAATTCAGTATGGTTTTCTTTGAGTTCTGTTCTAGTTCAGCCATCTTTGTGCCATGGTCAACTCTGGAGAGCTCGCTTGGTTTTGAGCCTTCAGGGAAAGAGAATTGCTTATTTGGGATTTCCCCAAGATGTTTAGGGAGATGAAGGGACAGTTTCAAAGGTCTTTCAAATTTAGGACTCTTCCTTCTGGCAACAGCCTCTGCTTCGTGCTTGATATTGAAGCCTGTGATGTGTCAGGATTCTCAGAGCTCCCTTGGTAATGGGAGGGTGACACAAAGATTGTTTATAAAAATAACCCCAAAGTGATTCTGGGGGCAGCCTGTCCAATAGGCCGCCTGCTAGACCATGTGATGATGCAGCATGTGGTGGAAAGCAACCACCACGAGCAGTGTGCATACCCTGCCCTTGGTTCAGCTGCTTGGGATACCAGATTGTTCCAAATAAACATGACGAAGCCCTTCTGTGGCACCATGATGCCCTTGACATTCCTGGTCTGTCTCCTGTTTATCCTGGATGAAAGCAGCCTGTTGCTGTACGTGCCTTGGGAACAGGGTGCTCGGAGCTCCTCTGCTCTGGGGTTACTGCAGCCTCTCATCCCTCTTTCTGCCCTTTGCTCTCCACCACAGGAAGCAGCACGAGAGCGAGGAGGGCGAGAGTCACCGGCGTCACAAGCACAAAAAGAACAAGAGGAGCAAAGAGGAGAAGGAGGCTAGCGAAGACGGCGCCCAGGAGGGAGAGGAACAGGATGCCAAGGAATAATGCAGCCCTTGGGAGGGACTTGCTCCTTTCGAACCAGCGTGGCGTTGGTGACATTTTGTGTTGGTTTTTGCCTTTTCTTTTTTTTTTTTTCTCCAAAAGAGGCTGACTTTGCCCGAGCAGTGAAGGACGTCGCAGTGGTTTGAGAGTTAAGGCTGCACATGCAGTTAAACTATTTTTTCTTTTTTTTTCTTTTTTTTTTTTTTGATACAAGACAAAATACGGCAGTACTAGTATATAAAAAGGCACTGAGCTACTCTACTCATAAACGTCCCTAAGGAGGACTTCATTGTATCAGATCCTATGGTTTCTGATGAAAGATGGCTTCAGCTGAAACTAATGCATTTAGGTGATAGTTTTTGTTTATTTTTGTGACCATCATTCCTTTCTGAAAAGTAGGACAGTAAGTGCAACTTGAAATTTATTGTCCAAAGAAAAGTGTGATTTAGATACTGACAGCCAGCTTAGAGCCTGGCTTCTAGTAGCGAAAAGTCTCATCCCCCAATCCTTTTCTTTGTAGCTACAAGAACACTTTCTCGTTTCTTTGTGGCAAGATTGGCAGCATGTGGGAAGGAACGACTTTTACTGGTGGGTCCGATGGCTCCAAGAAGCTGTTCAGTGTGTTTACACAGGGTATACAAAGACTTTGAACCCAACTTTTTTTATCCATTACAAATATAGTTCTACCGTGTGTCACACCTGTAAGTGGAAAACCACATTCAATGGAGACCCATAGTAAGAGCATGATTTTTCTCTTTAGTTTGACTAACGTTTTTATTATTAAGGGTTGAGCTGAATAACCTAGCACACTAGAGAACATGAAGTCCCATCTAGCAGTTTGCCCTTGTTGGGTTGGCTTATTTCTATTTGGATATCACCAACACTCCTCTGCAATGCATTCCTTCCCCCATAGTTCTCAAAAATAAATGCCGTCAAATTCCAAAGTTTGTTTTGACTTGGTAGTGGTTGGGACATGGCACAACAGAGAGTTTCTGGGCAAGAGGAATGGGGGAAGTCTGTCTGTTTTGTTTGGTATATTCACAGCAGAACATTGTACTTCTGTTTGTGTGAATCCACGGGTGTCTCCTTTTAAGTATCTACTACTTCTTTGACTTGATATTTAAGACTGTCTTAAATTCTTCCCCTAAAATAATGTGATTCTGAAATTTTGCATATTTTTTGTATTGTAATCATGTCTTCTGAGTGTCATGCTTGCAGCCTTCAGAGACTTGAGCCAGTAGAGCACTACAGTAATGGTTTATGCCCTATGATAGTGCATTTGATGGGTCATTAACTGCAAAACCTTTGGGGAGAATAAAGGTGGGGTGGTTTTGTTCTGTTTTTGATAAATGTGGCTTTTAAAACATTTCCATGCTCTCAAAGCAAGTTACATGCAGTAGCACTGACAGCACAGCCTGAACCAAGCCTTCAGCGCGCCCAGCCCTCTGCAGTTGGGTCAGCGCTGGGAGAACAACGTGATCCTGGAAGGTGGCATCTTGCATTGGACGCCTCGTGGGAGTCGCCCCGGCACTGTCGCACCTCGTGGTGCTGCTGAGGGCCTGGACATCCCCCCTTGGAGCATCAGGTAGGCAGAGCAGGAGCAGGACTCCTGAGCTGTTCTGCTCTGGTTGTGGGTGACAGTTTTCAGCTGTGAAATGACTTGAAATGAATTTGCTGGGCAAAGAAGTTGGAGAAACATAAGCAGGTGAGGATTCAGAGTGCCTGATGTGTGCTGGCTGGAAACATACTTGGGTTTTGCATCACCTGGGTGCTGCATCACACCAGATCAGTGGTTAAGGCCATAGTTTAACTTGCTTTTTAAGCTGGTAGTTGAAGCAGTTTGTCTTGTGCACTGTTGTTAAGTCAGCATTGTGTGGTGGGGATCCAGAAGCAGATGAGCTGGCTGAGACAAGGTTATTTTTCAGCATCATCAGTTTCTTGATGCAGGTTTGTGTGGGCCCAGTGCAGAGAGGGTGATAGGGTGGGAATGAGGGAGAGGGAGCAAAGTCAGCCTTGTTGTCCAGAAGTTTATTTGCACCCTTCCCTTTGTATTGTGCCAATAAATGTGCCTACCATCCACTCCCAGCCCTCAGGCTCACTTGCAGCTGCTAGGAAGTGTAGAGTGGGAAAAGTAGGAGGAATTCCTGCTCTGCTTCCCCACAGACTCTGTAGTGTGAAACTTTTTTTTTTTTTTTTCCCCCAGTCAGGGCACCAAAGGAAAGTCCAAACAGTGACTTCCATAGCTGGAGTCTGAGCTGCTTTTTGCCCATCTCATATTAGGGGTAAAAGCTTGCTCTTAAAATTTACAGTAAGATAAGTCTAGAGTTTGCAATAGTTTTATTTTGGTAAGGTGCATAAGGGTGTTAACCCTTAGCAGTGTAGTAAGCAAGTATAAAGCTAAGGTTTGAGAGCTAATTTTTATCTGACTGGAATAACTGCCCCAGTTGTCACTGTCACCTTCTACATGGGTGTCAATCCCTGTAGAATGAGGAGTGGTCAATCTAACTCTCTATCAGAAATGGGGTTAGGATCTGGGTTCATGACATTATTGTTTTTTCTGCACTAAAGCTAGAGGAGATAAGAAATTAGCCTGTACAGTAATGAGTGCCCCAGGTGCTAAATACCACCCTGAGGACACAACTAGCAGTGAGCATTTGCATCTCCTTGAGCAAGTGTCAGGTACCTCAGTGCAGAGAGGAATGGTAAGGCAGTATGGGAAAACATAAGGCAAGTTGCACAAAAAGGGCCCAGTATGAAACAGGACTGAGGCTCCTTTGTGACAGTGCTGCAGCAGGACTGGAATTGCAGGGCCATCTCCCTCCCAAGAGGCAAGATGCCACCAATCCAGTTGGGGATGTGCTAGTGCAGCAAGCTGGATGGGGGAGTTTGGTGATTAATTAAACAGAACTTTTCTCCCTAGTGCTGCTTGCTCTGTGTGTGCTGGGGGCAGCTTTGGACAGGGCTCACACCAGCTCCCGAAGCTACCAGAACATGGCTCTGCATCCGCCCAGCTACAGGGTGGTTGAAGATGGTCTCCATGTCCTCCTGGGGCCCTGTGCTCATTTAGCTCCAGCCTAGCACTGCTGGTTCCTTGGAGAAGGGGCTGGGGAGGGGGTGGTTGAGTCAGGGCCCAGGAGCAGCCACCTTCTAATGAAATGCAAAAAACACCCTGTAGCCCATGTTCTTTTTCAGTAATATTAGAATAATTTATAAAGGCATCAAAACAAATTCAACATTTATTAACAAGCTGATCTTTCAAACAATACTTAATTACTAAGACATTTTGGTGAGGTTGAAGGCACCTTGAAACAAGATGGGGTGGTAGCAAAAATCATGCTGCTTTCTGCAGCATCCCCTTCATTTTAAAACTGCGTGTCCACCCGCTGAATGACTTCTCTATTTTATTTCAGGAACATCTTTTACTGGACTTGCAGTAGGAACCTGCTCTATTTTATGTCTACGTAGCTATTTACCATTCACTGGCCCGCCCAGCTTCTGTTCTGGGCTAGGAAGAGACAGAACTCACTTCAGTTTTTTTTGTTTCTTTACGTCATATGGAGGTTGAATGACTAGTTTTCTACAGGTACCTTCTTCCTGACTTGAATTAACGTTGCGCTCTCTATTCACTAGGAACAACAGGCAAAAAAAGGCCCAGGAGGCCAGCTGGCCACAAACTCTGCTGCTGCCAGAGGCCCTGGCAGCCTTTGCCAAGCAAACAAAGGGGCCAGGACAGCATGTGGGGAGTGCTGCTGAGAACAGGCTCCTGGGCTATTTCTGTAGAATAGGCTCTGATAACAGGCTCTGCTGGACACTGCCTTAAGCTAACAGCCAAAGGAAATGAAGTCACTCTATATGTAAACAGCTACATTATCTAGCAAGGAACATTTCTATTCTGATAGCTACAGAAAAAAAAAAACAAAAAAAAAAAAAAAAAAAGCACCACTGCTTCAGATGCTGGGCAGTCAGTTCACTCCTAAGAGAAATTTAATCTTCACTTAGAGAGTGTTTTAACAGGGAAAAGAATCTCCTCCCATTCTAGTACTCTGAGCTGGCTCCCTAACAGTTACAGCAGTAACAGTGTTCTAGGAACAGTCATTCCAAGTCAACCTGATTTGAGAAGGATCTTGGTTATTTCTACTGCTGACTAACAAAAAGAGAGAAAAGAAACTGCTTCAGGACAAGTTTTCCAGTAGGACATTAGCAAGGTGTCATAGTCAGCCTGCCTTGGCTTCATTTCTTAGTTAACTATCCAGTGCGCACTTGAACTGAAGCAGAGTGGACACACCATCTTCTGGAGGTAGCTTATTCCATACAGGTGCTCCAGCACAGTTAGAGGTGATGAGGTAACCAACTTCCCTCCTGAGCCTACCCCAAGCTCAGGTGCTGTTACTCACATACCTGGCAGCACTTCTACAACAGGCAGTGATAACAGGAGGAAGGAGAGGTGCATCCTCCTCCTCCTCCAGTGCTTTAAGTCTGCATCTAATCACTGGGACGCTCTGACAAAAGTCTAGGACAGAATCTGTGACTGCTGCCTCGGTCAGAAGTTTTTCCTCACACGTAAACAAATCTGGTTACTTTGTCATTTCCCTCCCTTGTGAAAAGCTGGTTGTTTTATGTAGTCATGAAACTGAGGAAACTAAGCCAAGGAAGGGGATCAAAATTAAACAAGTTCCTAATCTCTGATAGCCCCTTCATACAAGTCAGCACGTCTTAGCAAAGCTAACAGCTCTGACAATTTTTTTTTAAATATATAAAAAAAAACATTCTGTAGCTTACTCTTACCTACAGCCATCAGTACTGTGGGCTAGGAACTGCTTAACTGATCCATGTCCTTCGTTTTATATGGTTTAGCTTTTATTATTATAAAATGACCCTCTGTCAGAGAAAGGCAGGCAAACAGCAGTAGCAAGAACTGTATCAACTAGCAGAGAAAGGAGCTGATGGTTCCATTTTAACCTGTTCAGAACTATAATTAAAAAAAAAAAAAAAAAAAAGAGCTCTACACTTGGGGAAAATGCTTCAAAGTAAAGATGGACAGTTTGCAGAGAAACACTGGAAAATATAGCTCTCCCCATACCCATCAGAGCTAAAGAGCTCTGATGTATGCAGGAAGCCAGAACTGCTGTGATTCTCTATGGCATTGGCTCTAACTCACATTTGTTGGTAACCTCACCACAGTATAGAAATGTTTTCTCCAAAAATGAAGTCTTCCATGACAATATACAGCATATTTAGCAAGAGTTCAACAGTCCCTTGGTTTATCCGTCACACTTAGCTTGGTGCTATAGTCAACAAATCTGATTCCAAAGCTGATCCTTGGAACTGCCGCATGTTCCGTTCGGGCGGTCACACGAGGCTTCCCGGCCAGGACACCACAGTCAGAGTGACTTTGTTTCTTTGCTCTTTCAGCATTGGGATTAGTTCCGAATTGCTCATTCCTATAGCAGGGACTCCATTCACTGCCACTATTTCATCTCCACACCTAGTCAGAAGAGAGGAAATGTGCTCATCAGGACACACAATTCACTGCTAAAACCACACCGTAAAGTCCCAAAACATTTGGATAGCCGGTCCTCCCCAAAATGAGATTATAAGCTCTTTGTTGAAATGAATCATTTACCTAGATGAAAGACTAGGGGCGGGAAGAGAGTGCATGCAAGCACAAAGCCCTGTTGCTGACAGTGGCTGGCTTCTAAGTTGTGTGTTCAGGGGGACTTAAAATAAAAAGATGGAGAAGATAAACAAAAGGATGGTGCAAGTATTTAAGCAATAATGCAGTGAAGGTCATCAGGAGTGCAAGTGAAAGGCCCATGAACAGAGGGAAAATTACAGAAAATGAATCTGTACTGATAATGATTTACCACCCCTGACTTTCCTAGGGCTCCTTGAAAAGCAGACACTAAGGTGCAGTGCTGAAGCTTGCTGTCCCACTTGTGCTTCAACAGGTTTTGCCTGCTCTGGCCAACTTTGGAGAGCACGAAGCTCTCTATAGAGCAGTTGTACCATCCTGCCTGTAGTGATTTGAAATGCAGTAGCAGTTTTACAGAAGTCAGCGGGTTACTTGCATTGCTGTCCTAGTTCCAACAGGATATAGTATGGGATTTAAAATCAAACACTTGCATTTTAGAGAGACAGCAAAACACCCATTAATAAAGGGGACTATTATAACTTTGCTAGTAGTAACACTCTACAAGTGAACATCATTAGAAGTCATTATCTGAGCTACTTAAGAG
>JAWLRI010000229.1:4511647-4527876 GCA_034781795.1 Crypturellus tataupa
GGACTATTATAACTTTGCTAGTAGTAACACTCTACAAGTGAACATCATTAGAAGTCATTATCTGAGCTACTTAAGAGGGGTAGAAGACCGTAAAACTGTCCGCACTAGCATTAGCGGTGATCAGCAGAGCTCCCGCCACAACCACCCAAGCCCAACAAGCAGCTCACACTCACTTCAGCCTCCGGTCTCGAAACGCAGGAGTCCCTGGCACGATGGTTTTGATGAAGAACGGCTGGTTTCCTTTACTTTCTTCGAAGCCTCCAACAATGCTGAATCCCCAGCTCTCCAGGTTGCCTTTACTCAGGACGATATCTTGACAGCAGTGAAGGTAACTATGAAGACAGGCACAGTCAAAACCAAGCAAGGATTCTGTGTGTTTTTCAAGGAAAATTGCCTAACAAGTTCTTCTTGAATGCATCACTGATGAAATAAAATGAGGTAAAGTTGCCTTTCTTCTACTAAGAACACACAAAAATATCAGATCGGATTATGAAGGATTCTTGCAGGATTTGCAACCAGAACTACTGTTTGCAGTAAGATATTAGGCTCTTAGGAGAGAGAACAAAGGTGACTGGTTTTGAACACCAGCAGCTGAAGTGCATCCACTCAAATTTGAGGATTCAAAGTCTAGTGTGCACCGCAGGACTAAGACAGCTTTGACAGACAAGACACACAAGCACTAACAGCCCTTACTGCAGCAGTGAGAAGCCTGCAGGCCCTGCACGTGGCAGAGTGCAGGCAGCTGCTCGCACACGCTGCCTCCCGCCAGGCTCCGCGCTGAGCCGGCTGCGCAGTCACCCCAGCGAGGCAGCCCAGCCTTCCCGAGCACTGGCTCTGCCCCCAGGGCTGCACGGATGGGATCACTGCTCCGCAATGGGTTTCAGATTTCAAAAACTGCCTCAGCCAACTTCACACTAGGAGAAAGACCCAATTATCTCCTTTCCCAAGTGCAATTTGCTTCTCTACATGTTCTTCATACACAATGCTGGAGACCCAGCCTACTGCTACCTCTAGATTTGGGTCTTACTAACACACAAATGTAAAGACGCAGCTAAGACAGATGCATTTGGCACCTAGTGCAATTATGAAGTGAAAGCACCCAGGGCAGTGTTTCATATACATGGGCTACATATACTTTCCACAGAAGTAGGGCAGGGTCATCCTTCAAGTATTCGCTAGAAATCTATTTTCCATGTGTAGAGGGCATTTAGAAAGAGGAACATTAATTCACAATGATGGAAAGCAATGGTAGACAGAATATTTTAGCCCATCCTTTCTATAAAAGCACAAGTTTTTATTCTGACAAATGCTCTGCCAGGTTTGCAGTTCTGCTTCCCATTGAGAACTTGAGCCATACTGCTCCCATGGGGCCACGATACTGAGCATCTATTAGCAACTGCTGAAAGAACTCGGGCTTCACGGAGGCCAGAACTCGGGCATGGAGGCAGATAAAACTACTAAGTTTTATCTGATTCTAAAACTACTAAGTAACTACTAAGAGGGATTACTACTTTTCTGCCCTTTGAGAATTAGGTAGAAGTGATACTGAACACAATAATCATTTCAAGAGCCAGAGTTTTTACAGAGAAGAAACAAGTCAAGCTATAAACTTGGTATTTGTACCATGTTTAGGTTTCAGTATGCAGTGAAATAGTCCTCCTGCCCCTAACACCCTAGCCACCTACAAATGCCTCTTTTGAAATGGAACTTTATACTGTGAATAGTTGGTGTAGATCTAATATAATACTGTGAGGAAATCTGATAGAGTTTCTGTGCTGCCTTCTGTGAACAGTGACCCTGGTAAACAGTCAGCAGCTGCAAGGAACACCACGTAATTGACTTGAACCACTCATCACCATCAGTTAATAACAAACCACAGAAAGGGCAAAGTGAAAGTTTGCAGGGCTGTTAGGGCTACCCACAGTTATACTTTAAGATGAAAATACAACAAAGATTCCAGTCAGTTCTTTACAGACAACTGCTCCCTGGCTTGAGGAAAGTATCACTATACTGTCCCTGTTACAGAGATTTTTAGATCATCATCAGACATATCCAGCACTGTCCATGGTCAGATAGAGGGAGAAGCTGCTTAGTGATCTGAGCTTACGGGCTAAAATGCTGCAATGCTGGAAGTAGCTTTAGGAGCAGATGTTTCCATCCTCTCCTCTGCCTGTCACCCCAAGACAGAGGGCCAGGGCTTTAACCTCTTCAGCAACACTAGCCCAGCAGTTCTGCAGCAAAGTCTATACGGCAGAGCCCCTACAAACCCGCAGTTACGAGACAGCAGACAAGCTACTGAGCGAGCCAAGATGCCAGATGGTATTTATTATAAACAATAAAACAAATATGAGAGTAAAGGCTTGAATTGAACACAGGAGGCTGAAACATTGCAAAGACTGACTATCTCCAGCTGTGAGCACTAACTTTGACTGCTCTTTCAGCACAAAGTTACTGTTTTCTTACTAGCAAGAAAGGTTTCTTTTAAGAGGGATGAAAGAGTATTCTGCTGGATCACTGAAATATTGGGGGGGGGGGGGGGCAGGGGGAGCTGAATATCAACAAGAAAATCCTGTGTCACTAGTGGCGAGCTTCCAACTGTCACGCGTTACTGCAAAACACCGAGCACAACAAGGCTATGTCAACTTTGGCAAGCAGGGCAGCCCACAAGGAGCATGTCTGTGGAACCAGGTCCCTACTCAACATCACCTTTCTGATCCAAGTAACATGGTAACAGAGGCACTTGGGATATTTCAAGGAAACTGCAAGCAAAATCTTTAAAGTCCTTTACAATTCTGAAAATAGCCTGATCATGCCAGCCACAAAGTCAAATAATGTGAACACTTTGCTTAGCCGAAAAAGGTGGAGAGCTGTTTGTTCCTAATGGCTTTAGGGAGGCCATTCTGTAGAGGACCTGGTAGAGCTGCTGCTGTGAGCAGAGTGCAGGATCAGCAAGGAGCGAGGCAGCACGTGACAGAATTAAAGCCATATTTATTACTGGAAGCAAGCAAGAAAGCTGTTAGATACTGTTGGCGTTTGCACCTTCTGAACACCCGCAAAACCTCACTGGCATAGAAATTCAGATGCCTGAATTCAGTGAGAAGGGGAGAATAAGAGCAGAAGGTGCTTTCGAAATCACCGTGCCTTGCTTCACTGAAAGGAATAGCAACAGTTAAGGAAAGAGGAGACGGTGTGAATATGAGTCACAATTTCAAGCAACATATTATGGAGCAGGTCACAGTCTGGTCCCAAAACAAAGGCAGATGACTGATGAGCCAAGGCTAGAACTGCAGCTAGAACCACAGCAGAACCGGCATAAGGTGCCAACCAGTGGCCACCTGGATAAACAGGAATAGGGATGGGGGAACACAGGCAGTTTGTGCCTAAGAGCAGCAGCGCCCATGAGAAAACCAACCGCAGCCAGTGTCTGGGGACTTGCAGGCGGGTTTGGGTTACGCAGGTGCTGCTCGGACTAGTTCACACCAGGCCCGTGTGGAACAGTCCGGCTCATTCCCTGAAGAAAGGAGGAAGCTGCAGGGCTGTGCTGAACACGAGCCAAGCTACAGTGGCTCGGGACACAAAAGCTGCCTTCCTTGGGCTGCTAGGTAACGAGGGCAACGGAACAGAGGCCACGTTCAGTTTTGTTCCATCAGATGCCTCAAGAAAGACGGCTGCAAATAACCCAAGCCTCTCACGAGAGGGTTTGGCTTTCTTGTTCTCGATTGCAGTTCTGGCTGACTGAAGATGTAGGAGAGTCGCACAAAATTTCAAAGAAACTGCAAGCACGAGCAGAATAGAGGTTCACTTCAAAAGAATGAATCTGGCTCCTTTCTTGAGAAGACCCCAATATTGTAACATGGAACTCAACACAGGTTTTAGCAGTAATGTGGTAGTAAGTCTACGGTCAAGTACTTTGGAACAGGAAAACTCAGCTTTAGAAGCACTTTTACTTTATACTACAGATTATACAATTAAAACAACCAATAAACATTAAGATTGAAAGACTGCCTCCCTTGAGTGTGGCGATTAGATTGACTATAAAACACTACAGAGATATTGGTCTGTGCTGTGCAGCCCAGAAGAGCCACAGTGATTTGTGTTAGTGATATTCTAATAGGTTTTTTTCAAGTCAGTGCCTCAAATGCCACCACCTGCAATTATCATTATCATTCTTTTGGAAGAATTTTCAGGAAGTTCTGAATGGATACAATCCAACAGAAACAAGAAAATGATGGGTCACACAGTGAAAAGCAGTAGAAGTTATTTATGCATTCTCTGTACTGCAATCTCACCGAGAAATACGAATTCCCACTGCCTTAGCTAAAGAAGAATATAGGGAAGATTTAATTTCTTTCAAGATAACCCCATGACATAATTCGTTTGCAGTGAAGGCCTGCGACTGAATGGATCTCTCCACACAGTCACTGAGCAAAACGTACCTAGGCAGCCCAAGCCACGTGATCCAGAGGGGAGACCAGCCGAAACCCTGCTCCTTGATGTCCATGGGTAGATCTGTTGGGTCCGATACAAGGATTTCCAAGGCTTTCAGTACTACCGAGTGGGAAGCTGCATTAGATTTCAGTGCTGAGACAGCTTCATAGTAGTTCAGGTGAGTCAAATCAATGCCATTTATGCTGAGAAGTATATCTCCTAGTGATTAAATAAGATAGCAAATAATGTGTTAAGTCTGTTTGTCTAACTGCAATTTTCACTTAAAAACAATTCATAAAGTATAAAAAGGGCAACTAAGGTTCTAAGAGCCTCCTTACCTCTTTTAATTCTACCATCCCTGAAGAGGCATCCAATGGGCTGTACACTTGTTACATATATAGGGAGCTTGTTTCTGTTATCTCTTCCACCTCCAATTGTTATTCCCAAAGATTCCTTTGGTTCCTTTTTTATTGAAACTGTCTTCTCATGACTTATGTATCCCTGAGGTAGATCCTGCAAAGACATAATAAAATTTGGGTTCATTTATGCAGTTCACATGAGAAGTCCTAGCTGGAAGGAGATAACAGAGCATCTTGCATCTTCAACTCAATCTGTGAACAATGTTACTGGAAAGCGAAGTCAGCTTCTGGTGTATTTGCTCTGGGTAGAAACACCATCCTGTATTCCCATAGGATACCATCACAACAGAGGGACTGCTGTTTGGGAAATGCTGCTGCTCTCCTAATGATTTCATATCTATTCGCTGCCGGATGATGTTCACTCCAAGCAGAACTGCTTTGGTTTTGCTCTGAGAAACAACCAAGCAATTCATTTCAAGGCTGTTTACATCAAGTGACCAATCTTTCTCCAAATGCTAATAAACTGGGATGGATTAGGATCAGTAACTTGTATCATTTATCTACTCTCATTTTGCTTCTCGTGCATGTCAGTTTTCTCAAAGGGTAGTGTTAAGCAGAAAGATTGTCTAGCTGTAAGTAGTGAAAGCCAGTGGCATCGGGCACTGCTCTGAAAGTGCCATTCAATAGCTGGTGGGAACTAACTCCAGTTCCATGACAGTTTCACAGAAGTTAGGTTTCTACAGCCCTTTACAAATAAGCCATTCTCAAGAATGGAGACATTTGAAAAGATATTTCTGTGCTTTTTCCTAATAATTGTATTTCACATGGTTCTCTTGTACCAACAAACATGTACTGCTTTTCAGCAGTTCAAGGGGAAAAGTTGTTCCTGACAAGTCCTACATGAGAACTTACTATCAGAGCTAAATTAACTGATCTGTTAGAGCAAGAGTAAGAGGAGTTTTGGGCTGCACTACAAAGCTTACCTTCTGGTAGGTGGATTTTCGCCTGTAATGATTCTGGTCTAGTCTTCTTCGATGGTGCACTGGGCTTCCTCCATTGCTGCTGCTGCTGCTGCTATTCGATGTGCTGCCGTCATCAACCGAGTCCGAGAGCTGAACACCCGGCTGCCTCAGCACTACAAAGTTCACTCTTGATTCACTGATCTGCCAGGAGAAGCAAAAAGGTGTCTGAAATCATTCGAGGGCAAAGTCCCATCACAGTTCTTGAAGTACTCACTAAGAGTAGCTTAATCTCATGATGACTTTAAATAATGTTTCTGAAAGCTGTTCAGACTGTCTTTATCTTTATGAAGAGATGCGCATGGGTATGTGCACCACCCTAGTCCATAAAAGGAGCCACCTAAGAGGAATGTTGATTAGAGTTTTGACTTTATGTGCATCTCTCAGATAAACTCAAGGTCATTCCAAAGCATTGGAAGTTACAGACAGCCCCATCATTCTGGGGGAGAGAAATAAGGTCAAACACCAGTTTCTAAAAAGGGTTTGGAACTTCCCATGGTTCTTGGAAGGGCTTCAGAGGCCTGTGTAACCAAAGGGATTAATAAACATTGGCTAGAAAGAAGTAGAAACAGGTTTCACTTCTGCTTGCCTCTGCTGCAAATAAAGTGTTTAATTCCTCCACTTCAGTACAAATAACTAAAATAGTGGGTTTTATTCTGCTACAAAACGAACAGAGTGAGGACACTTGCTGGCCCACATGGTGCATGACCACACTCCAAGAGCCAGATGCCTTTTCTTCGATTGCAGAGACTTTTCACACCGTTTGCTTTCCAGCTCACCTACCATGTCTATTGTTCAACATCTCCCTCCTCCTCTTTCCCCTTTCTCCCTGCTAAGTACCTGCAGCCTCGACCTATTGTCCAGGATCATTGTCAATTAAACACTTCAGCAGCTGCATGCCTGGCCCTGACAGAGCTATTCACTGCTCTTGTAATGTGGTTTGTTCTCCTAGCTAATCCAACAAAACCTTCCCATGAGGAACAGGCTTGGGGTCAGGCATATTTGCTTATTTACGACATCTGCTACAACAGCTGAGAGAACCAGTTGTGACTCTCACTTCTCAACAGGGGATCCTTTTGCTCATTCTCTTGGTGCCACAGCACCTTGTAGCAGCAAATCTCATAGCCTGGGAAGACAACTACACTAATTGACAAGGGGCTCCATTTATTTTATTATAGGAAAGCTTTGTTTTCTGAAAAACAATTCAAAAGCTTCACACCACAAAAGTTAACTTGGATGGAACTTTTTTTTCTATCCCGACAATGGCTAGCATATCTATTCCTTCATAAAATATATAGTAAACATTGAATTTTAAGAAGAGGATTCACCTTCCCCTTTACCTGGGGAGACCAAACTGTAGGTATATGAGTGCACATAAAATATAGCATATATATGCTATGGGCGCAAATGGTACTTCACAATACAGGTAGGACTGCTTTCTTCAGATAGCTTCTAATTAAAAATCTTGGTTTAATTTTAACTGCAACAGCTAGTGTTTGAAAGACCAGGATTTTACAAAAGATCACAAGGAAGGAAGCCCTCAAATCCCCTGAAATCAGTTCTGAGACTCTAGTTAGTGATTTCTATAGGACCAAGACAGATTTCCTCTTATAGGAGTTACACTTGCAGACTAGAAAAGAAACACAGAAACACTTACAAGGATGCAGGCAAAATTCTAACAGATTATGGTATCGAATCACAGCCATACTGGAACTGCTGTCATTCTCCCAACCCACTGTGCTCCTCTGCCAATTACCAGGGAAGGAACTGGCTCTCCCTCCCTGAGCTCAGGTCCTCTCCGGGATATAAGCAGTATGCAGTGAGATGTATTGTGTCAGGATCTTTAGATACAGAAACAAGAAGCCACTACCTAGAAAGATAAACTGATCTATGTGGAATCTGCCACACACAAGCTATCCTTACTCTTTACTTCTTAAATCAAAATTCCTTGCCCAATCCCTTCACAAAAAGGTTTGGTGCATCACAGCAAGAACATTCCTATTATGCAGGGAAAGACTGCTACTTGCCTTTTTGTATTTTAGTAAGTTTTTAGTCTGAGTGGCCTTGTTGCTTTCTAGACCCCCTGCTTCCTAAATACAGCTTAAGTAGGAAATCTTAAGAGGGATCCAGATAAACCAAAATGGTTCTGTTCTGTGCTGCCAGCCTCAGATCTCCCTGCAAACATCTTTGACTAGCAGAAACAAAGCACTAAAAGCTGTCTTAATCTCTCACTTTTGCTGCACGCATCTACAGTACATACAAATATTTATTCTGCAAGAAAGATTACAAACACCACCCTACAAAAGAGATCCAGTTGCCTTAGGTGAACTAAAGTGCTATGAGCAACTGCCGCACTTAAATTTGCCAGAGATGACTCACAATGGATTCCCACTCATCGTGTTTATCTTCATTTGGAAGCAGTGCTTCCCACACATCCGCAAGGGACGTCACTTTCCCAAAGAGATATTTAAGGGAATGCAGTTTGCTCTAGCATGTTCTCTCAGCCCTTGGGTCAGAACAGGCGCCCTGCTATCACTGCAGAGCCATTAGACAGACAACTCTGTGTTATAAAATACCTGAATTATCTGTGCGGCAGTCTCAGGTGTTCCTTGCCTCAGGTCCTGGCCGTTTATGGACAGTACTCTGTCATTCCGGCTCAACTTTCCATTTTTGGCTGCCAAACCTCCCTCTAACAGATCTAGAATAAAAATCCCTGCCTCATCAGTCTTCCTGATGAGTTTGATTCCCAAGGGTTCGGATCGGTCTTTCTTAATCAAGGTAACATGGATCACTTCCCGGTTTGGAGCAGAACTGGAATCCTGCTGGACAGTCTTACTGGAAAAACCCTTCTCCTGCAGGACCATGAGGTGAAGAACAGGGCCTGGGTGGCGCAGGAAGGAGACAGCTTGACAGTGAGTCACACTGCTAATGTTGACACCGTTCACCTAGAAAGACAAACAAAGCAGAGCCACTAATCAGAACCAAGATAATTGAAGCACTTTCTGCAGTGCAGAGCATCAAAGTTGGAAACAGGATATACTACTCCCTACTCAATGCATGAAGTAGTTGCTTCTGATGTACATTAGAGCAGAGTTTTCTAGAAAAGAATGCAGAAGAAAGCAAATTAAGTAAGGCTGACAGTGATGGAAAATTGCTGAGTACAGAGAAGAGACAGGACAACTCGCAAAGCTTACAAATCTGAATGTGCAAAATAAAAATAAATAAATCACAGCTACTGCCCCATGACAATTCAGAACTGATCTCCATTAACTTCAGTATTCAATACACACTTGCTGGAGAAAGTTGGAGACTTCCCAAAGCCTCACACAGAATCGGTCCATAGTTTGCAGAACCTTTAAAATCATCAGTCCTGTCATGCCTTTACCAGACTAATTCAGAGAAACTACTTTTTGCTTTGACTGTTGATACATAAAATTCTATACAGTTTCTCTAGGATGTCCACTGTTTCCACATGCTTACAGTCCACTGAAGGTTGTGGCATGCAGAGTTTGCCTGGATAAAACAGAATTTACAATCTTGAGTTGGCTTCTCAAACCAACAGTGTGTCTACCACACATGTATGGGGCTGGCAGTAATTACTAGAGTCCAAGGGGATAGTTAGGTCTTGACTGCTTGTCAAACGATGAAGCAGCTATAGCTGAGAGGTTTTAACAATTCTCTCTGCACATCAGCTTTCCTGTTGTGCACAAACTTCTCACCTCCAGAAGCCCATTGCAGTGAAGTATAATGGGCCATTAGGTTGATTTGGAAACTAAATCAGGCTGTGGACCAACTTTGCCAAGTTTTGTGCTCTTTATTACTCAAACAATGCTGACTTTAAGCCAAAAGATGTTAAAATAAAGCTCTTAAACTGTGGACCTGCCCCTTGAGGAGACATAGCTCAAGCAACATAGTAAAGCAAGGCGACTTCAACATTTTCTGGCGAGCACAGTCTGCTGGAAAGAAGTGGTGTTGCTGGACAAAATCTATCAGATAAGAGATCTTTTCATTTTCTGCAGCATAGTCTAAATACCAAAAAGCCATGGAAGATACACAGTAAATAAAATCCATGTCCAGTCAAGAAAAGTAGCAGGGGGACGATGGACGGGGTTTCCCATACCTCAAGAATATGGTCTCCTGGTGCTATTCTTCCGTCTGCAGCAATAACAGAGTGTCGCAAGACTTCTTGGACAACAATGTTTCCTAGGGGGGTATCCTTACCCCCCACTATCCTCATCCCCAGATCTTCCTCGGGGTCTTCACGGTGAATTTCAATTGTGCTGGTTTCGGCCACAAGACTTGCTCGCTGGGGAAGATCTGATTGTGAGAAGAGAAAAAAACATAGCCAACACATGAACAGAAACTTCTCTCATATAGCAAATGCCCCTGGCAGGCTGTGTTCAAAATCAGCGTTTGAAGGAAAAGGAGGGGAAAGCAGCTAAGAGGAGTCAATGCATGAGTAGGCAGGTCAAATTAAAAGCTGAAAAGCCTCTAATTTCTGAACAGCTTCTCCAAAATGTTTCCCTTTTCTTCTAGCTCATGACAGAGCTAAGCTTTCATTGCTATTTCTTAAGCAATGCCCCTTAATAAGGGGCATTAAGTATGATTCTCTTACTACTTAGATATGACAGCTAGAAGTCCACTGCCACAGATCCAACAAACAGCACATCCCCAAATCCCATGATCCCCAGGAGAAAAGGGGACTGCTAAGCTGTAATTAGTGGTTTGCCATTGCTCTGACTCTACCACAGGCAGCTCTCTCCAACTTCCCTTCTCAGTCTTCCTTCCTCCTCCTTCCCCATCCCGCTGCTCGCGGCCAGGAGTGATGTTTGGGTACTTCAGAGCATGCTGAAGCTAAGCAACACTTCCCAGGCGCTTTGAAGACAAAGCTGCTGCGAGCGAGTCCCATTAGCTCTACCCAGCACTGCAGCAGTTGGGTAGATCCAGTGCCAGTCAAGGTGAACTGCAGATGCCAAGCAACAGATATAAGGCTATTGGCCTCGGCTGTAAACAAACTTGCTTAGTGCCATTAAAGAAGGTATTGATCACCCTAGGAAACTGCCTGTATATTTAATATTCTTAACAAGATTAAGAAGCTAGAATTTTTCCTCATTATTAATTATCTGGCCTCTTTGAGGGGTTTATGCCAACTGCCTTTTGAGATGGATTGCCTCTTTCTTTACATCACAAAAGAACACTGCAAATAAAGTATCCACTGCAGGATAACAGATGCTCTGAACTGTTTTGAACAGTTTTGTGCTTGTGAGAAATTCTTCCCACACATGATGCACTTGAGTGCATCTTTCTGCTGAGGAAAGAGACCTATCTCTACAGGAACTAATGGCTAAACAGCACTGAGGACACCTAAGATTGTTGAAGACACTTTTAAAATTGCTATGTATGAAATAATTACCTTATTTTTATAATATCAAATGTGATTACATAATTATATTCCTCTATCAAGCTCACCTTCTTCAGTCTCTTCAAAAGCTGGATTAACCAGCCCCGGCTCCGCAGTCCCCAGCGACACCACCGCAGCTGCAGAGCTTTCTGCTGCAAGCAATGATCCTCCACTTGGCACCTCCAGGTCCTTGGGCGGGTTTGTTTCCACCTTGGCAGGGAGATCTTCCTTCCCTTTGGAAAACGGATTCTTTTTCCGCTCTAGCTCAGCTTTGTATTTCTTGAAACCCGGACACCTAGAGAAGGATTGTGCCTGTCACTAAGCAGATGGTCACTGCCTACACGGTTATCCCAGCATGTGCAAGATCTGACTGACAAACATATGCAAAGCATGTTCAAGATCCCATCATCTACCTGCCCAGTTCATATCACAGATGCTAATATTCACTCTCCCTTGACCTTCATCTTCTAATAGTATGAGCTTAAAGGTAGGATTCGTATTTACTTACTTTCTAAATTATTATGTAAATTAGTTCTAAAAGGGGAGGCAAGAGGAAGAGCAGTTTTCCTTGCTAAATATTTACCACAGAAACCATCTGTGAAGACATGAATACATCCTTTAAAACATGAGCAAATACTTAGGTCAGCTCTAAATGGGTAGAACATGAACTACACCTTTATGAAAGGGAAGTGACTCACACTTCAAGGTCAGCCTGGAATTTGGCTTTGTTTTTAACAAATCAGTAACATGCAGTGATAGCGACCAAGGCCAGCTTTGTTTTTTGCTGACCAAGCCCTGACCTCTCTCTCCAGTCCACTCAGGTGATGGTTCTACTTGAATGTGGACAATTTAGGAAAGTTTATTGACTACTGACTACTCCCCACATCAATGTCCAAGTACTTCTATATTCAGCAAAACACACTGTGTGCAGCTATACCATAGCCATCCCATCTCAGCAAAAATGAGAGAGGAAAAGCAGGGTCTTTTATCAAGAGTAGATCAAGTATTGTGAGTAAAAAATGGTAATAAAAAGGTGGCATGCGAGGCAAGTCATGAATGCAAAATCATCACTTCCAGACATCCGAGTAGGACCAGATGGTTACTAGAGTCACATTTTAAATGGAACTATTTACATTCTAGCTAAACAAGTCTCACTGTTTCTCCTGGTCATTTTCTCTGAGCATTAACATGGCCCTAAAAGCTCCAGACAGGAGCCGATCAATCTGCTTGTGCCCATCTCTGACGACACAGGGAGGTTGTGCTTATTCACAGACCGGCAGGCAGCACTATTGAAGTCTCTTCCCTCACTCAAGAGGCTCTGTGGCTCCAACGTGAGGTCTCAGCTTACATGTATGAAGCCAAACAGGACTCACAGGGATACATGCTTGGCTGGAATTGCAAAAATATCCAAACCAGAGCTTACCTGCACATCAGTTGCCTTTTTTTTTTTTTTTAAATATGGTTTTGCCACAAGAAGCTACAGCATGGCTGAAGGGAAACAAGCCTCCTGCATTCCTCATTACACATCGAGATGCATTGCGAGCCAAGCGCTGCTGCTTGCGGCATGGCTTGTACTTAGCTCCCTTTCCAGCAATCATTAACTAGGAGCCAGTGTTCCGCAGGCACCACAGCAAGACTCGTCACCTGCATTGCTTTTAAAGCTGCACAACTGCCTGCCCATAGCAAAACCAGCAGTGGAAGTTACCAAAATATGTCTCTACTTAAAAGTGCAAGAAGAAAGAGTCTCCATCTCCCTGCAGATGGGAAAAGGATCTATTTTTGAGTTGCTTCTCTTTCGCAGTGAAAGAATGAGGGAAGATAATGGAATTTTAAGTAGGTGATTCAGCAGCTGCATAATGCGCAGCTTGGAGGGATTCGCATTATTTGGATCAAAGACTTATGTATTGCACATCTTAATTGGACCAATTAAACTGGCAACACTGCATGATCCCTTGCCTCCAGAGCGTCGACTTAGCGCCTGTCTTTCTTCTCTGTGCGAGTGAAACAAGGAATTAGCACGCTTCTAAACTTGCAAAGAGTCAGGTGCCCCACGTCAGGACGCACATTTACATACATTTGACAGCTTTGGAGTCCATCGAGAGCTTGCAGCCAAGAAGAGCAGTGCCCCTATAGCACTCGAGCTCCCATACACGCACACGCAATTACGTTGTCGTCACCCACCCACCTTCCCGGCCTCACCCTTTACTGCCCCATCTTGCCCTGGTTTAACAACCGTCCTGCAAACGGATCTTTCAGTTCAGATGCAAAAAAGACCCGGCTGGCATTAAGCACAGAGAAGGAATACTGGGAATAGTTTGTAAAGGGCTCGGCACCTGTTCTGCAGGTGAGCTTCTAGCTCGCATCGCTGCATCGTCTGCTGACACTCAGACTTGAAAGGACACAGGACAAGCAGCTTATCCAGCAGGTTCCGCACCAGGAGGCTGGACTTGTGGCACTGCTGGAAAGAGAGTTTTTTGCGATCCATGGGACAAAAGTTGTACTCCTGCATGAAGTTCTCGAGGCACTTGAAACAGTACGTGTGTCCGCATGGCGTGTCCATTGGTTGCAGCAGCGGCTGAAGGCAGATATGGCAGATAAGCTCGTCGTCCACTTCATCTTGGAAGTTGTAGAGATGGTTGTCAGGCAGGAGGTGGAACTGGCCGCACTCGCCGCAGAGGTCGCCGGGCTGGGACGCGGGGTCTCCTGCTGCCGGGTCAGCCATGGTACCAGCATCGGGCGCTCCCGGGCCTGCAGGAGGGCAGTCTGTCACACAGGCACCATCAGACTTCCTGTAAAGGGGAGAGGAGAAAGATTTCCAGCTGCCACCTCTGGATCTAATCAATTAAATATTAAACCATATTCCTGCCTTAAGCTCCTCCTGATATCTTTGCCCCCTCCAGCACATCTTAGGGCACTTCCTTCCAGTGAATGATCAACCCAGGCAACAGCAAATGCTAGGACCTCATCCAGCAGAACATTTAAGCACCTGGGTAAACCGAAGCCTAAATTATTTCACATGCAGCCATGCCTCTGACTAGATAAAACCCTGCCAACTATAGGGATGAGAAAACCTGAAACACAAGCTGTGTATTCTTGAGGAAGAATAACTTGGAGAAGAGGAATGGAAGGGTGAGAAAATAACCAAGTTAGTTGCTTTTTAAACTGACACTTTTCCAGTGTAGTTTTCCAGATGACAGGGCACATTACTCATTTTAAAGATATTCATGGTGCAATATCTGCCCAGGGACTGCTGCTTGTCTGAATCTTTGGTTTGTCTTGATTTTTTTTTTTTTTTTTGATGGGAAAGAGGAAAAAGAAGAGGAAGAAATTTTAAAAGGAAACTTAAAAAAAAAAAATCTAAACCACATTTCCTTCCTCTAAAGCCCACCCTGTCCAAAAAAGAAAACATTTAATTTTAACAAAGACTGCATTGTTCTCAACTCATCCACGTTCACCCACTGAAGCAAATTTCCTATTAAAATACTAAAGCTTTCTAAAAATAGAAAAGATGCAAAAACCAGTCCATGACTTTCTGGGGATGTAACACACAGGCATGGATTTCAGCGGGTTTTTAAATAGCTTCTTACAGTTAGTGAAAATAAGATAAGGTGCAGGCTAAGTTCTTTGCAGTTTCCTCTCTCCTGATTTTAATGAAGACATCTCCATCCACACCCAATCAATCTTGCCTAATATTATCAAAAATAAAATTCAACTGAGTTTGCTAGCAGATTACTTTGCAAGCACAGGCACTACTGCAGGAAGGAATCTTTTCAACCTGGCAGCTATCCTAATGAAACAAGCAATGTGACCCTCCAAGAAGCAAAGACACTTTAAAGAAATTTATATAAAAGACAGAGTCTTCAAACCTGAAAAAAACTGCAAGAGTGTGATGAAATGGGTAATGTTTGAAAGACGACATGGAAAATGCCTGAAAACATGGGCTCTGCCTGGAACACGTAAAGCCCAAACGGGAGCCAGCCCTGGCCCACACCAGTGCCTCACATGCAGCAGCAATCCTGGAGGAGGCCAGAACAATAGGACAGTAAGAACAGCAAGAAAAAATTAGTCATGGGTATCCAATAAAAATCATACATCATTCCACCTCAATTAATTGTCAAGCATAAATCAGCTATTTAATTAAAGGAATAACATATCAGGAAAAAAAAGTCATTTTTATGGGCATTTTTTTAAACCTAGCTACAGAAACTTGCTCACTTCAAAAGAGTGAAACGTTATTGTCAAGGTTCCAGGTAGGTGCAGGGCACAAGCTCTTTGCTTCTCCTCCTGCTGCAGTGCCAGAAAACATCTTCCCCTCGAGGAAAGTGATTCCATGGGATACACAGTCCCCACTCCCCTGTTCACATGTAGCCTTCAGCTCCTTCACCACTGACTCAGTGCTCCTTCCAAAAAAATAAACCTGCCAGAAGAATATTTTATAGTGGACTCGTTTTTCTACTGTTTCTCTTTTAAAGAGTCACCACTGGATATTAAGTTATTTTACAAGATAAAATGGAACATTTTGACGTTAGACAATGACTTAACATCATCTATTGATTCCGATCAATCAGCTCAGTGCCAGCACTTAGAGAAATGGGAGGCTTTTAAGGCAAATCCCTACCAATAAGAAATAGTTGTGCTTTGGGTTGTAGCATTTGCATAAAATTTTGGCAGGTGATTAAACAAATGTAGCTTCTCTGTAAAAACAAACTCTAGAGTAATGTTGCTGATAACTACTTTTATACGGGGCTTTTTCACATATTTACCAAATTCATTCCACTCTTTGTGTTTAAAGGTCGCAAGAGATGAGTCCCACTTATGACTCATTCCAGAGCTGGAGGAAGATAAAAACATCTCCGCAACCTCCTGCTTTCCCTTCCCTGCAACTCCGCGTCACTCCGTCTCCTCAGCTCTGCACCCTGGGAAACAAGGCGCGCGGCGCCCGTCCCGCGGTGCCAACACAAGCGCTGCTGCTGCCGCAGCGCGGTGCCGGCGGCGGGAGGCTGCGGGGAGGCCGGGGCGGCG